>ONZH01005363.1:0-210646 GCA_900303285.1 Rhinella marina | reverse complement strand
ATCAATGAAATCTTCAGGGACATGCTATACTCCTTTGTGGTCATATACCTGGACAATATCCTGATCTTCTCTCGCTCCCTCTCAGATCATCGTGGACATGTTCGTCAAGTCTTAGAACGTCTGAGGGCCCACCAGCTCTACTGCAAACTAGAGAAGTGCCTCTTCGAGCAGTAATCTGTTCCTTTCTTGGGGTACATCCTGTCTGGTACCAGGCTGAAGATGGATCCAAATAAAGTTCAAGCTGTGTTGAACTGGCCACAACCTACAGGACTGAAGGCTATTCAGAGATTTGTGGGCTTCGCCAACTATTATCGGCGATTCATAGTAACATAGTAACATAGTTTATAAGGCCGACAAAAAGACATCTGTCCATCCAGTTCGGCCTGTTTTCCTACAAGTTGATCCAGAGGAAGGCAAAAAAAACCCCTGTGAGGTAGAAGCCAATTTTCCTCACTTTAGGGGGAAAAATTCCTTCCCGACTCCAATCAGGCAATCAGAATAACTCCCTGGATCAACGACCCCTCTCTAGTAACTATAACCTGTAATACCCTCCAGAAATACATCCAGGCCCCTCTTGAACTCTTTTAGTGAACTTACCATCACCACCTCATCAGGCAGAGAGTTCCATAGTCTCACTGCTCTTACCGTAAAGAATCCTCTTCTATTTTTGTGAACAAACCTTCTTTCCTCCAGGCGCAGAGGATGTCCCCTCATCATGGTCACTGTCCTTGGGATAAAGAGATCATGGGAGAGATCTCTGTACTGACCCCTGATATAGTTATACATTGTTATTAGATCTCCCCTCAGTCGTCTTTTTTCTAAAGTGAATAAGCCTAATTTTGATAATCTTTCTGGGTACTGTAGTCCATCCATTCCAGCTATGACTTTAGTTGCCCTTCTCTGAACCCTCTTCAGCTCTGCTATGTCTGCCTTGTTCACAGGAGCCCAGAACTGTACACAGTACTCCATGTGCGGTCTGACTAGTGATTTGTAAAGTGGCAGGACTATGTTCTCAGTGGCAGGACTATGTTCTCATCAAAGATTTCTCCTCCATTATTGCTCCCATCACAGCACTAACTCACAAAACAGCCGATCCTCGTCAGTGGTCCCCAGAGGCCAACCAAGCCTTTCAACTACTCAAAGACAGGTTCTTGTTGGCCCCAATCCTTAGCCAACCTAATACCTCCTTGCCTTTCTTCCTGGAGGTGGATGCCTCCTCATTCGCTGTGGGGGCGGTTCTCTCTCAACGATTACCCAATGGGAAGATCCACCCATGTGGATTCTTCTCCAAGAAGTTTTCAGCTTCTGAAAAGAATTATGGAATCGGGGACAAGGAGCTTCTAGCCATCAAATTGGCACTGGAGGAGTGGAGACATCTTCTACAAGGAGCCCTGCATCCCATTACGGTATACACTGACCACAAGAATCTCCTTTACATTCATTCTGCCCGACGACTGAACCCACGTCAAGCTCGGTGGGCTCTATTTTTCTCCCGGTTTGATTTATTAATCACTTACCGTCCTGGCAACAAGAACGTCAAACCAGATGCTCTCTCCAGATCATTCGACGCCGTGGACAAGGAACCAGATATGGATCCTGAACACATAATAGACCCCAAGCGGATACTACTCTCAGCCACCACTCCTGAAACCATTCCTCCGGGGAAGACGTCTGTTCCATTGGAGTCTTGCCCTAAACTATTGGCATGGGCTCATGGCTCCCTTTTCTCAGGACATGCTGGATTCAAGAAGACCCACGATCTACTTTCTAGAAACTATTGGTGGCCTTCACTTCCTCAAGATGTATGAGAATTCGTGGCGGCCTGTCACGTGTGCACCCAGCACAAAGGGGTTCCTGGACGTCCCATTGGTCTTCTACACCCTCTTCCCATTCCAGAGAGTCCATGGACTCATATCTCCATGGACTTCATCACAGACCTGCCACCTTCTAAGGGGTACGATACCATCTGGGTCGTGGTCGATCGATTTTCAAAGATGGCTCATTTCACACCGTTGAAAGGTCTACCCTCGGCAGCAGTCCTCGCTTCCATCTTTATCCGAGACATCTTCCGTCTGCATGGTTGTCCTCTTGAAATCGTGTCTGATAGAGGAACCCAATTTACGTCACGATTTTGGTGAGCTCTGTGTAAACTTATCAACGTCAAGCTAAACTTTTCCACCGCCCATCACCCGCAGTCTAATGGGCAAACCGAGAGGGTGAACCAGGATCTAGAGACGTTTTTCAGACTGTATATTTCTCCTACTCAGGACACCTGGGTAGAACTGCTACCTTGGGCTGAGTTCGCCCACAACAATTTATTTCACGAGTCCACTCAGAAATCTCCATTCATCATCAACTTCGGTAAACACCCTTGTTTACCCCGTCTTCCGACTCTGCCATCCTCCGATGTCCCTGCAGCTAATTCTGTGGTCCAGAAGTTTTCTGCCATCTGGTCCGAAGTACGAACTAATATAATAAAAGCTTCAGCTCGGTACAAGGTTCAAGCAGACAAGAAGAGACGTGCAGTTCCCCGATGGGCCCCAGGAGACAAAGTCTGGCTTTCTACTCGCTTCATCCGTCTTCCGGTACCCAGGATGAAGTTTGCCCCTCGATTCATCGGTCCTTACACCATCACCCAAGTCATCAATCCGGTAGCCTATCGGCTGGCTCTACCTCCTTCTCTGCGCATTTCCAATGTCTTCCATGCTTCACTCCTGAAACCTGTGGTCCTCAATAGGTTCTCGGCCCACAAAGCACCACCCAAACCTGTCATTGTGGAACAGCAGGAAGTATATGAAGTTAATGAAAACGTGGATTTTAAGATCTCGACGAGGCTTCCTTACTTCCTTGACAAATGGAAGGGTTACGGTCCCGAAGAGCGCTCCTGGGTGAGGAAGGAGGACCTTCACGCCCCTCAGCTTATGAAGAGGTTCTGCAGAAAGTTTCCACAGGCGCTCAAAATAGGGTGTCCGGAGTTCACCCTAAAAGGAAGGGGTACTGTCACATCTGAGCGCAGAGCGCCACTACACTCACCCCGTCGGTGGGGTCGCCCCCGTCGGCCTTTGCTGTCTGTTTTTCTCCGCAAGCGTCTATTGCGGTGATTCCAGCAGCCAGCATAGTATCTGCAGAAACTGTACTCTCCCCCCCATCTAGGGATTGGCAACAGGTACTGCGGCCTCTACACCTTCTGTGAAACCGTCATTAGTCCTACACCTGATCCCTATCAGAGGCCTATTTAAAGCAGCTCTGTGCGCATGTCTGATGCCAGAGTATCAGGTCTTCCAGCGTACTCCAGCTCTGTGCTCTTGTGTCTGTTCCTGTTATCCTGATTTATCCTTGTCTCTGCTAACCTGCTGACTATCCAGTCTTCAGCTTAACCACTGCTTCTACACGGCTAAGCGACCTGCTAGTTCCTGGCCGCAAAAATCCAACCCGCTTTGCGGCGGGCTCTGGTGAAAACCCGGGGGCTACTTAGACTCCGCACGCCAGTACTTGTTAGTACTTGGAAGCTGGCCAAAAGGAACTACATCCGGCCAGCAAGGTTAGTGACATTCTCATACACAATCATTGTTTCTGGGCAGCAGATTTAGGCCGCACAATCTGCTGTCCAGAAATGATGATTGGAGTGCCCGCACAAACGACAGGATCACCCAGCGAACGAGCGTTTCGGTAATCAAAAATAATAAAACATGTCCTATTTATGTCCATTTTGCAGACATGAATAGGTTGTTCTAACAGAGGGAAGGACGTATCATTATGCAAAATGAAGAACGCACATGGCTGGCAGACATGTTTTGCGGATCCGCAATTTGCAGACTGCAAAATCAACTATAGCCATGAGCATAAGGTCTAACTTGGGCACTGAGGAGATATGGAGGGGGAACAGGCTCATGTGATGCACTTCCCCTCCGTTGTGACAAATCCTCTTCCTATTCTCCTATAAGCTTAAAGGGTTATTCTCATTTTAGACAATGGGGGCATATCGCTAGGATATGCCCCCATTGTCTTATAGGTGCGGGTCCCACCGCTGGGACCCGCACCTATATCGAGAACGGAGCCCCCGAAGTGAATGAGGGCGCACTGCGCATGCGCAGCCGCCCTCCATTCATTTCTATGGGGCCGCCGAAAATAGCCGAGCGCTGGCTCGGCTACTTCCGTCGGCTCCATAGAAATGAATGGGAGCCGACCGCGCATGCACGGCCCGGCTCCCATTCATTCCTATGAGCGGCGCGGGGAGCTGTGCCTGGTGGTGGCCGGACCCCCGGAAACCTGGGGTCCTCCAGGCGCAGCGCTCCCCGCTCCGTTCTGGCTATAGGTGTGGGTCCCAGCGGTGGGACCCGCACCTATAAGACAATGGGGCATATCCTAGCGATATGCCCCCATTGTCTAAGATGAGAATACCCCTTTAACCACTTCCAGACCGGGCCATTTACCCCCTTCCTGACCAGGTTTAATTGCAAATCTGACATACGTCACTTCATGTGGTAATAACTTTGGAACGCTTTTACTTAAGCAAGCCATACTGAGATTGTTTTCTCGCGACACATTGTACTTCATGTTAATTGTAAATTTGTTTTACCTATATTTATTTTTTAAAAATCCAGAAGTTAACGAAAATTTGAAAAAATTCACTGTTTTATAAATTTTAATCTCTCTGCTTTTAAGACAGATTGTTATGCCTCATAAAATATTCATTAATTAACATTCCCCACGTGTCTACTTTATGTTGGCATCATTTTGGTAGTGTAATTTTATTTTTCTAGGACGTTACAGTATCACCCCAATTGTGGTCGTAAACTGTTATTTTGGGATACACCAGGGCTCAGAAGGGAAGGAGCGGCATCTGGATTTTCTAACATGGCCTTTAAGAGCAATAACGTTTTATTTTTTTTGTCGACTGAGCTGTATGAGGGCTTATTTTTTGCGGGACAAGCTGTGCTTTTTATTGGCACCATTTTAGGGTACATTTTTTTTTTACCACAGTTCACTTGATGGGGTAGATAATGTGACACTTTTATAGATCCGGTTGTTACGGATGCAATGATGCCTAATATGTCTATATTTTTTTTTTTACACAATAAGAGCATTTTTAGAGAAAAAAAAGTTTTTGTGATGCAATTTTCGTAGAGCCATAGTAACATAGTTTATAAGGCCGAAAAAAGACATCTGTCCATCCAGTTAGGCCTGTTTTCCTACAAGTTGATCCAGAGGAAGGCAAAAAACCCCTGTGAGGTAGAAGCCAATGTTCCTCACTTTAGGGCAAAAAATTCCTTCCCGACTCCAATGAGGCAATCAGAATTACTCCCTGGATCAACGACCCCTCTCTAGTAACTATAACCTGTAATATTACACTCTAGAAATACATCCAGGCCCCTCTTGAACTCTTTTAGTGAACTTACCATCATCACCTCCTTAGGCAGAGAGTTTCATAGTCTCACTGCTCTTAACGTAAAGAATCCTCTTCTATGTTTGTGTACAAACCTTCTTTCCTCCAGGCGCAGAGGATGTCCCCTCATCAGTCACAGTCCTGTGGATAAATAGATCATGGGAGAGATCTCTGTACTGACCTCTGATATATTTATACATAGTTATTAGATCTCCCCTCAGTCGTCTTTTTTCTAAAGTGAATAACCCTAATTTTGATAATCTTCCTGGGTACTGTAGTCCACCCATTCCAGTTATTACTTTAGTTGCCCTCCTCTGAACCCTCTCCAGCTCTGCTATGTCTGATATTTTTAAAATTTTTCTGGCTTGGCTATTTCTGTCAGCTCCATAGAAACGAATGGGATCCTCCAGGCACAGAGCTCCCCACTTCATTCTCGATATAGGTGCGTGTCCCAGCGGTGGGACCCGCACCTATGAGACAATGGGGGCATATTCTAGCAATATGCCCCCATTGTCTAACATGGGATAACCCCTTTAAGTGCCAATAGTTTTAAATCTAATATGATGAAACATAGCATACCAACAATTCATAATACACAGTGTGAGCTCTGTAGTACATCAAATCATCCACCAGGTGGATTTGTAGTAGTAGAAACGAATAAGTAAAGAAATGAGGCGTGTAACATAATAAACTATCCCCAAATAACATTTTGGGGCACATACAACTTTTTGATTGATTGATATTATGTTTTTTGGGATGCGAGGTGACTAAAAGAATTCCGTTAGCTAATAGTCCGTGGTAGCAGAATCCATAATGGAATTCTTAGATAACCTAAACCTTGTATGCCGAACTTGAAAACAAAAGTTTGCTCATCCCTAGTTTCCAGGACTGTTCCTGGCGTATACTCTGGAGCCAGCAATGACACCATGAAGCCAGGAATGGGAAAGCTGAAGGAATCTGCTGAATTCAAAGAACGTCAGACTTTGCCCAAACTAAGGAGACATGTACCTGAGCTGCAGATGGCTGAGGAGATCCCATCATTGGTAAGAAGTATGGGGAGCTAAAGCACAACAAACAAATTATAGACGCTGGTCTTTGATAGCCTCTGTGCTGCTGGAGAATGTGCCAAATTTATGAGAAGATATGCACCTCGTCTTAAATTAGGTGCATCTGCTGGTAGTCCATGCGCCTGGAGTCATGTTCAAAACTAATTTATGCCTAGAAACAGTTGAATTTGTCAGGAATGATGGCCCGGCCCCTGCCCCTGCCCCTCACTAGTGGTAAGAACAATGTAAAAGATGTGCAACAAAATATTCTGACACAGGTGACAAGTCACAAAAGTTGGTCTTGGAAGGCTCCAACTCATTAATATTTGAGACCTTCAGTCAGCAGCAGAAAGCATCCAGTTTTTAGTAAGATCAAGCAATACCTTTTTACCTCTGTCCCTGGGGTAATGGCCAGAGATTTTAACATTGCTAGGGCATCAAGTGCCAGCTCTTCTGTATGAGTAGTGAATAGAGATGAGCGAGCACTAAAATGCTCGGGTGCTCGTTATTCGAGTCGAACTTTTCCCGATGCTCGGGTGCTCGTTTCGAATAACGAACCCCATTGAAGTCAATGGGAGACTCGAGCATTTTTGCGGCGGACCAAGGCTCTGCCTAGGGAAGGCTGGGTGAAAACCTAGAAACCTCAGAAAATGATGGAAACACCATGGAAATGGACATGAAACAGCAGGGGCAGCATGCATGGATGCCTCTGAGGCTGCTTAATCCCACCATTACCCCAAATCCTCAGGCAACAGCCTGGTGGTTACCCTCATGGCAATTGTGCTCACCCAGACCAAGAAAGGCGAGGCAAATACCCATCACATGTTAGGGAAGCACCCAACTAGGTGCAACGAAGGTCCATCACCGCCTGCAGGTGACACCACTGCTCATGCTGGCACTGCAGCTGAAATCAAGTTTAGTATCTGTTCTTATCAGTTGCTGTGCCTGCTGGTGGTATAGTGGTGTGCATAGCTACTTCCCAAGCAGTTGATCTGGGTTTGATTCCCGTCTATTGCAGGAGGCAATTCAGAATCAGTACAATATCTAATATGTCCCCCTACCCGGGAAAATTGTTTGGAGAGAGGGCATGTAGGTGGGGGGGAAGGAGGTTTCGCTGGAAGAGCCAGAGGAGTGCCCCCTGGGCTAGCGTGTGTGGTGGTGACAACAGCCGGATGGATTTGGGAAAACTGTTGCTTTAACCCGTATGGTATCGATTCTTCTCAGTTTAATACCGTATACGTCCCCTATCTTGGGACCTTATATTTCATGGATTTTTCGACCACGGAAAATGGAAAAAGAGCTTGCTCTGGCCAGGGGAGTGTCTTTCCCACTGCAGCTAAGGGGACGTGTCCATGCTCTGCCTATCACAGGTCAGGAGGCAATTAAAAGAAGAACAAAAAAAAACATCAGTACAACATCTAATACGTCCCCTATCCGGGTAAATTGTTTGTAGAGTGGGCCTGTAGGTGGGGGGCAGGCTGGGGCAAGGAGGTTTCGCTGGAAGAGCCAGAGGAGTGCCCCCTGGGCTAGCGTGTGTGGTGGTGACAACAGCCGGATGGATTTGGGAAAACTGTTGCTTTAACCCGTATGGTATCAATTCTTCTCAGTTTAATACCGTATACGTCCCCTATCTTGGGACCCTATATTTAATGGATATTTCGAACACGGAAAACGGAAAAAGAGCTTGCTCTGGCCAGGGGAGTGTCTTTCCCACTGCAGCTAAGGGGACGTGTCCATGCTCTGCCTATCACAGGTCAGGAGGCAATTAAAAGAAGAAAAACAAAAAACATCAGTACAATATCTAATACGTCCCCTATCCGGGTAAATAGTATGGAGAGAGGGCCTGTAGGTGGGGGGAAGGAGGTTTCGCTGGAAGAGCCAGAGGAGTGCCCCCTGGGCTAGCGTGTGTGGTGGTGACAACAGCCGGATGGATTTAGAATGACGACGCAGGACCCCGACTTAAAAATTTAGCATCAACCGGTACAGTCGTAAATTATGAGATTGATCAACTGTGGTATGTATACTACTCAGTTTAAAACCGTATATGGCAGCTATCCTGAAAAATGGTTTGGAGAGAGAGAAAGATAGGACAAAGACGTAAATTGTTTGGAGAGAGGGCCTGTAGGTGGGGGGGGGGGCAGGCTGGGGGGAAGGAGGTTTCGCTGGAAGAGCCAGAGGAGTGCCCCCTGGGATAGCGTGTGTGGTGGTGACAACAGCCGGATGGAGTTAGAATGACGACACAGGACCCCAACATAAAAATTTAGCATCAACCGGTACAGTCGTAAATTATGAGATTGATCAAGTGTGGCATGACTTTTTAGATGGAGATTGCATGTGGTCACGTACTCCCTGGAACCCCATAGTCACCCCTTCTCTGATGTGCTAGCCCAGAACATTCTCTGCCCCAATTCGCAAGACCTTTTGCTGTTTCCGTGTGCTGACAGTGGTGATTTACCAGTGTTGTCTGAGGAGGTGGTGGACAATGGCGAGACACAGGTGTCGGGGGGTGAGGTAGTTGTATGGGAAGCAAGTTACAGTGGGGACTCCTTGGGGGGACTTTCTCATGATGGGACAGATTCAACTTGGGTGGATCAGGCACAGGAACAGATGAATTTTTGGGGGGTTTATTTAACTTTTATTTAGCAAAAATAACCACAGAGATATTTATTCGTTATCTTCTCTGCGCAGTCTGGCGTTGGGGTTCCTCACTTTGATGGCGAGCTGTGCCGCTCTCTCCACAATGGTCTGTGTGTTCTTAGATGGAGACTTTGTCGGCGATTTCAGTACAGAAGGACTTGTTGCTCATCCACAGAACCTCGTCCTCCTTGACATTGTGGACAAGGAATTTGCCGGTGGCCCACGAATTTGCGGAACCCTGTGAGCAGCATGTGTTTGGTCTTCTACTTGCTACCGTATCCAATGTTGGGCAATATAGATTCGCAAGTAATATTATTTTTCACACCTATCCCAAAAATAAAAATGTATGCAGTATGCGCAAATAAAACTTGGAACTGGAATTGGAGAGAGGGCCTGTAGGTGGACCTCCGGAAAAATTGTTTGAATAGAGGGCCTGTAGGGGGCCCTTCCGAAAAATTGTTTGAAGAGAGGGCCTGTAGGTGGACCTCTGGAAAAATTGTTTGAATAGAGGGCCTGTAGGTGGACCTCTGGAAAAATTGTTTGAATAGAGGGCCTGTAGGTGGACCTCTGGAAAAATTGTTTGAATAGAGGGCCTGTAGGGGGCCCTCCTGAAAAATTGTTTGAAGAGAGGGCCTGTAGGGGGCCCTCCTGAAAAATTGTGCTAAAAGAGTGCCAGTTGGACCTCTAAAAAATGGCGTTTTTTGGGTCAGCGTTAGGCAAAGATGATATGGAGGAGGAGAAGTAGAGAAGAGGAGTAGAGAAGAGGAATCGGATACATAAGTTATTTAAATCTTTAGCTGCTTTCCCCCGGAGGAGATTTGAATTCCGGTGAAATCCAGGCTTTGTTCACTTTAATATGCGTCAGCCTGTCAGTGCTGTCAGTTGACAGGCGTGTACGCTTATCGGTGATGACGCCACCAGCTGCACTGAATACCCGCTCTGACAGCACGTTAGCGGCAGGGCAGGCCAGCACCTCCAAGGCGTACAGCGCCAGTTCAGGCCACGTGTCCAGCTTTGAAACCCAGTAGTTGTATGGAGCAGAGTGATCGCTACGGACGTTGGTATGGTCAGCTAGGTACTCCCTCACCATCTTTCTGTACAGCTCCCCCCTACTCTGCCTAGACTGGGGACAGGTGACAGTGTCTTGCTGGGGTGACATAAAAGTGGCAAAGGCCTTGGAGAGTATGCCGGATCACATTCCAAATTTTCCTGGGAGGGGACAGACTGGGGGGAAGGAGGTTGAGGTGGAGGAGCCATAGGAGTGCTCCCTTGGGTAACGTGGGTGGACTGCGTGGAAGACTGACTGGTGGACAAATTACTTGAAGCATTGTCCGCAATCCACGAGATCAGCTGTTCGCACTGTTGTGGTTTCAACAGTCCTCTACCACGTGTCCCTGTAAGTTGAGACATGAAGCTAGGGAGTGTAACTCTGCGGCGTTCCACAGCTCCCTCATCAGCAGATACTGTCTCACCCTGCCCAGGACCACGGCCTCTGCCCCCTGTAGTAACTGAATGCCCACGCCCTCGTCCTCGACCCTTAGCCCTGGGGTTCAACATTGTTTGTATATAAGTGTATGATATAAAAAAAAAAATTAAACGGGCCTGGTGTACTGAAACCCACAAACTTGTTCAGTCTGGTAGAATTAAGTGACGTACAGAAAGTGTCACCTGGACAGTATATACGGATGGGAGCGAGTGTGCTGAACTGTGACACACAGAAAGGTTACACACAGCTGAGTAAAATGAATTTGTATCACTGAACTAAAACAACTGAAAAAATATTTTTTTTTTTTATATTTTGTTTTTTTGGGAACTTGACGTGCAGGAACTATGGTAGAACTCACTGACACCCTGTTAACGGTGGCTATTTAGTCTGCGACCCAGACAAATGTCGCACAGAGAATTTTCTGGATCAAGCGGTAGATGATATTGGTAGCAAATGACTTGGTTGTATTCTGTGATGTACAGAAAGTGTCACCTGGATAGTATATACGGATCGGAGCGAATGTGCTGAACTGTGACACACAGAAAGGTTACACACAGCTGAGTAAAATGGATTTGTATCACTGAGCTAAAACAACTGAAAAACTAATTTTTTTTTTTATATTTGTTTTTCATATTTTTTTTTAAATTTTGTTTTTTTGGGAACGTGACATGCAGGAACTATGGTAGAACTCACTGACACCCTGTTAACGGTGGCTATTTAGTCTGCGACCCAGACAAATGTTGCACAGAGAGTTTTCTGGATCAAGCTGTAGATGATATTGGTAGCAAATGACTTGGTTGTATTCTGTGACGTACAGAAAGTGTCACCTGGACAGTATATATGGATTGGAGTGAGTCAGTGCTGAACTGTGACACACAGAATGGTTCCACACTGCTGTGTGCAATGGATTTGTATCACTGAGATAGAACAATAAAAAAAAACAGGGTTAGATATGGCGATAGCTGCACTACTAGTGCCAGCCAGCCAAGCCAGGAGACAAAAAAAAAAATTCTTCTAGCCCTTAGAAGGGCTGTTGGGTTCTTTGTGGGTGATTCCTGCCTAACTGAGAACTAAATTCAGGCCCTAACACTGTCCCTGAAAGGCAGCAGCTCTATCCCTAACGACATCCAGACGGCATCTGAGCCGAGCGCCGCGGCCAGTCACTAGTATATTCCAGGGTCACCTGATCAGGCCAGCCAACCCCTGCTATCGACATGTAAGGGCCCCACGTGATGCTGGGTGTACTGTAGAGTCTCCTGGCTTGTGATTGGCTGTGTTTATAGGCGCCAAAAAAGCACGATGCTGAAGTTGCCATTTCCTCGAGTATGGCGAGATACTTGTCCGAGCTGCGAGTACTTACGAGTACCCTAATACTCGAACGAGCACCGAGCTCGGACGAGTATGCTCGCTCATCTCTAGTAGTGAACAAGGTCCTGATTAACATAATCTTGCAGGCAAACTTGTGTGATGTCTTTATCCAGGGGGGTTGGAATCCAAAATCGACATATTCTTGTGCAGACAGAAAGGATACATTTTTGTCAGTCCTACTGAAACTGTGGGATGAATGAGAGAGTAGCGCATTATTCAGATCATCCGGCCTTGTCTTTCTGTTTGGGAGCCACTAAGTGTCCTAAATTGTTGGTAGTAGGTTATGGAAATTAAATTCTAGTCTCTTGGATTATGTTTGTGTTCAGAAATATGTCCACTCCCTTAAGCCTGCATATTGTGGGTCTACAAAACAAGAGCACCGGCCGTGTGCACTCCGCATCGCAGTGCGGACCCATTCAATTCAATGGGTCCCCGATCCGCAAGATGCAGTGAAATGAATGAGTGCGGCCGTTAAACTTCTCTACTCTGCACAAGGTACAGATCAGTCCTGTGGGATCCATGTCTATTTTAATGAATGTAAGTTTGTCCATGTTGGATGTGGACAGGCGGATGTGCCTGTCTGTGATCACACCCCCTGCCGTGCTAAACATACATTCGGACAATACACTTGCCGCAGGGCAGGCCAGCACCTCCAAGGCGTAAAGGGTAAGCTGAGGCCATGTGCCCAATTTGGAAACCCAGAAGTTAAATGGGGAAGACCCATAAGTTAGTACGTGCAGATGTGTGGACACATACTGTTGCTGAAATGCAGCCTCCTGCTAAGACGATCTGTATCAGATGGTGGTGCTTTATATTGTGGCATGCAGACAAAGCTTTTCCACATAAGTGGTTGGGCATCAGTGCACCCAATCTCTTCCAGCAGGGCTCGGTGGATGGCTCACGGAAACACCACCAGCAGAGTCATCAAAAAGCATAAGGGACTGCTGCATGACTTGGGGCTCAGACTGCTTGGCTGATGTGCAAGGGGTTGAGGTGGAAGACAGATGCCTGTGGGACACAGGTGCCAACTCTGCACTTTCAGCAGGGGACCAGGTGGGAGACAATGTAAAGGAACTGGAGGCACTGTCAGCCATCCAATATGCTACTGTCTTTATTTGTTCTGACCTCACCATTCTTAGAACACAATTTGCGGTCCCCAATACATGGGCAACATCTTTGCGGTTTCCGCAGATGGATGCAGACCCATTCAACTTGAATGGGTCCATGTTTCATCCGCACCGCCAAAACATAAAACATGTGGTGTGGAAGCAAGGACAGAAAACCCACCGAAGCACTCCATAGTGCTTCTGTGGGGTTCTGTGCCTCTGTTCTGCACCGCATCTTCCAGATTGCGGATCCATTCAAGTGAATGGGTCCACATCTGTGATGCAGTGCAAAAATGGCCGGCAAACTGATAAGACATGCCCTTCTCATGATGCATATGGTAAAGTGTTCAACAGTAAATTTAGACTGTAAAGGGGTAAACCCAGGCTTTGTTGGTATAAATAAACCATCCTGAGACACAGGAGTCAGGAGACTCTATTGAACACTATTCACATCTTCTCCTGGTCGGTAACTCTCCTTAAGTTTCCCCTTGAAGGAGATTTAAACCTTAATTTGGCACCTAGGCACCTACAGACAATGATGTTTACTAACTCTAGGATATTGAAAATATTTGCATTAACATTTCTTGGGGGCTCGTCCGGGATCCCAGCAGCATCCAAGGTGACAATCGATTGAGGACTGTTGCTAATAGGACAACAGGGAATTACACATTTCACCGGTGAGTAAGACCTTTGATTCTTACTGTGCCTTCCCCTTGTATTAGCTGCTGTCCAGGTATTGTTATTATCCTGTTGATTCTGTGGGATTTAAGAGCTCCCTGGTCTGTGGGTTTGTATGTTTGTCTTACAGTTAGAAAGCTGAACATGTGCTGAGTGACTGATGTGTGATTGAGATAAGAGAGCGCTTCAGTTGCCATCTCTAGTTACATACCTTTGAAAGGATTCCTTACTCACTTCCAAATGGCAGTGTCCGAGGATTACTGAGTTTCAAGGCTTCTTTTTGAGTGTGTAAAGATCGGGACTCAAGTTAATCCTTGCAGAAGTGACAAGGACTTGTCAGAGGACTCTCTTCCCTTGTGTTGAGAGTGGGTGGCAAGTAACAGGCTCCTGCCCACAAGTCGGGTTAGTTCCCTCGAGATTCTGGACCGTAACCCATGTGAGGTGTGCCCAGCCGGGGAAAGATAGGGTCTGCGTGATTACAAGTTTTTCAGTGATGCAGGTTGTGGGAATAGATACTGTGTACTAGGATGTACCAGGCTTACTACAGTAGAAAGTTAGGGAAGGATTCAGGGGCCATTAGGTAAAAATATAAGGTTATAAATAAGCCTGTATGTTGCACTGACAATTCTATTTCTTGTTGCTCAGCTCTGGTGGCTCTGCTGGTGAGGCTAGCTAATCCCGGCGGAAAACAGATCGATTTGTGATTTTAAAGTGAGGCTAGTTCTGCTGAACCCAGCGGCAATCGGATCTGGTATTTGCGATTGTAAGGTGAGGCTAGTTCTGCTGATCTCAGCAGCAAACAGATCGATTTGCAATAGTAAGGTGAGCCTAGTTCTGCTGAACCCAGCGGCAATCGGATCTGGTATTTGCGATAGTAAGGATCAGAGACTGGAGACACTCATTTGCATAGTTCCTTTAGGTAATAGGAAAGCATGATCACCTTCTAACAGGCCAAAAGATGAGGGCTTTGAGGTCCCAGAGTGCTCAGAAAGCAGGGCAAGACAGCCAGGATGTAGGATGGGAAGTTATAGCAACAGAAATAGTCAGGAGTTGGTGCGGGGAACAAGCTGTTAAAGTTTTAGGAAAAATAACAAAAAGGGCTCAGGGGCCTTTAAATGGGTGCCTGAGCTTAAATATTTGGACAGATTTTCAGCAAGCTGAAGGCCCTTGGATAAGAAGGCAAGAAGTGGGAGAACAGGTGGCAGTGTGGATTAAGGTTTGTGAGGAAATGAAGAAGCAAGGGTACACAGAAAGACCCCCTCTCCTACCTCCATCCCCTCCCACCCTAACTTCCTCTACCTCCACAATTCCATCTGCCCCCACTTCTAACCTATATCCTGAAATCCCCTTGAGAGAGTCTAGTATGATGAACCTAGATAGCACCAGTGCTTCTGTGACTACTGGAACACCTGTGCCTCTTCCTCCCCCTTATGTAGATACACCCCTCTTCCCAGTTAAGAAAAAGATGGTCAAGGGTCAACCTGTGACTTATAGGATGGTTCATGGCCGTAGGGCTATAAATGACATCACAGAAGCTGACACTCCAGTTATCCCAAACCCTCACACCTTGCTTAGGCAAATGGACCACTGGATGAGGAGAGTCAGCTGCTTTTTGCCTTAACAGAAGACCCTTTGCCTAACCCAGATTTTGAGTTTTTCGTAGATGGTTCCAGGTACCACCTACAAGACCGAATATGCAATTATTACCCTGACAGAGGTGATAAAGAAAGAACCACTCCCACCCTCTGTGTCAGTACAAGAGGCAGAGTTGAGGGATCTCGCTGAAGCATGTAAGCTGGCAAAAGATAAAGCTATAAATATTTATACAGATTCCAGATATGCCTTTGGTATTGCACATGATTATGGCCCTATCTGGAGATGCAGAGATTTTGTTGAGACCACGGGAAAAACCATTAAGGATGTTAAAAATGTGCAAGGCTCTGACACTTTCCTCTCAGGTGGGCATTATAAAGGTGCAGGCACATGTGAAAGAAAACACTCCCGAGGCCAAGTGAAATAGATTGGCTTATGAGGCAGCTAAGGCTGCAGCCCTGCTCACTGTCCCTCAGGAAAAAGTCCCTATCATGACCGTTGGGGATAAGGGCCCTGTAGACTTGGCCATGTTAGAAAAGTTGCAGGAACAGGCCCCACATGCTGAAAAGAAGAAGTGGGAAGCCTTGGGTGCAACTCAGAAAGATGGCATTTGGCAAGCATGAGTAAAATGGTGCCTGCCTAGGACCTTGTTTCCCATGATGGCTCAGTTAGTACACGGAGGGTCACATGTGTCTCGAGAAGGAATGTGTGAGATATTGGCTAAGTGGTGGGTGGCCCCGGCATTCAGCGGTACTGCTGCCAGATTTGTGCAAGGCTGCATGATATGTGCCTGCCATAATCCTGGCAAAACTGTGCAAAAAGGCATATGGTCAAGGCAGCTTACCCATTTCAGCGACTGCAAATTGATTACATTCAACTGACAAGGGTTGGTAAGTATGAAGATATTCTGGTGTGTGTGGACTAGGGTTGGGCGATTTACCGGTATTCACGGTATACCGCGGTATGAAGAAACGGTCATATGGTGATATCGCCGTTTCTTAATTACCGCGGTATTTTAGTGACGTCATAGGGGCAGTCGCACTTGAGTGCTTACTGCCTCTAAAATGTCCGGGGAGCAGCCGGCACAGTGGAGAAGGAGAGAGTCCCTCCCCACTGTGATCTGGCTGCCGCTGCCACCAATGAGAGGTGAGGAGGGGCGGGGCTGTGGCCGCTGATCCACCAATGGATTTATCTCTTTATACAAGTATAGGCTGAAGTATAGGCAATAACAGACGGTGGCGATCCCGTGAACCGCGGCAATTAACCCCTCAGGTGCCGCACCTGAGGGGTTAATTGACGCAGTTCGGCGGGATCCCCGTCGTTGAATCCGGGTGCAGGCTATGTGATATGGCCGGCACCCAGATTCAATGACTGGGATCCCGCCGAACCGCGCCAATTAAACCCCTCAGGTACCGCACCTAAGGGGTTAATTGCCGTGGTTCGCGGGATCACCGCCGTCTGTTATTGCCTATACTTTTATTAAGAGAGAATTAAATTCATTCGTGGCGCAGTGCGCCCCCCCCCCCGACCCCCCAGTATAGTAACGATTGGGGGCTCCGATCGGTTACCATGGCAACCAGGACGCTACTGAAGTCCTGGCTGCCATGGTAAGCTCCCTGCTGCCCTGTGTACAAAGCCCAGGGCAGCAGGGAGAGTGTAAGTCCTATGCACCCTAATAGAGTTCTATTAGGTTGAATAGAACATGGGATTAAAAGATCCCAGCATCTAGCCCCAAGGGGCTAATAGTTATTAAATAAAAAGTAAAAAAAAAATAAAACACCAAAATATTAAGAAATTGCCCCCTTTCCGAATTTTACATAGAAATATATAAACAATAAAAAAACAACATATTACATATCGCCATGTAAAGTATTATAAAATATGTCCTATGCGGGGAACACCGTAACAGAAAAAAATTGTTTTATTTTTCTTTCCCGTGGTATCGAGTATCGCAATACTTTTTCTATGGGACCGAAATTGAATAAAAATTTTGATATTGTGACATCCCTAGTCACGTGGACATAACGTCATCTCAGGTCCATTAGGTCACAAAGAAAGGGCATCTAACGGGAGCGCCGAAGCTATCTCCAGGACTCCCATAGCGACTGAATGGAGCAGCAGGGGGCACGCACAACCGGCCGCACCATCAGATTCAGGGGAACGGTGACCATTCTTTGTGGGGCATTATAACGTATGGGGGCAACAAGCAAACACGAGTACGTTGAGTGTTTTTTATTCTAAATAAGCATTTATCGCGATATATATCGTTATCGCAATAAATTTCTTAATATCGTTATCGTGGGAATATTTTTGATATCGCCCAACCCTAGTGTGAACCTCTTCTCAGGGTGGCCAGAGGCTTGGCCAGTTACTAGGGTAACCACCAAAAATACTGCAAAGAAAATCCTGACAGGTTGTCTCGTAGATATGGTGTACCATTCAGAAGGCAATGAGGGAAACTGGAAAATCATGGGTGGAGTGTCTACCTTTAGCCTTGTACTCAGTATGAACAACACCTCTAGCTGGAGGGAAGGGGTAACGTCAAGAATTTGGTATGGGCAGTGTCATTTCAATTTTTGCCTTAGGCAGCACGAAGGCTGTGTGCTTCCCTGCCGCTGATCACAAAGCACTGAGGGAAGGGGGACCCAAGTTGAACTCTTGCACCAAGGCCCATGAGCCTTTAGCTACACTCCTGATCTCTTGGATCTTACATATAGTATTGCAAATAGTACTATGTATTGTTCTCCTCTATGCTTGTTTTGTTTGATTGGAAGGCTCTGTAAAGCAAGTGCTGGAGAGGGTGAGGCATGTCCAGGGGGAAATGATCAAAGTTGCTGAAAACAGATGGTGTGACCCTTGGACCCCCGGAGTTTGGTGCCAGATATCAAAACTATTAGTACTTCAGTATTATAAAGGATCAATGTAGCCCATCGATGGAATGTCTGATCTACAGAAGTTCCAAGCAATCAGGGGTAGCCATTTGTTTGGTCGGGACCCTTAATAGTGAACAGCATCTTAGAATATCCTGAGCTGGTCAGCATGTAGCTATGCGGGTGCGATGACCAACATAAGGAGCAAATTTGTGTTCAAAAGGCGGAAATGTGAAAGTAAATTAATTTTGATCAATTTTGAAGATGTATGAACACAAGTTTTGCTGCTGTATTTGCAGCTCTGTTATGTCAGCAGAAGTGACCTTATTTTAAATATAGACCTCTTTTAGGTCATTCTCTGTATACAGCGTGGACTCTGCTAAGACATCCCATTCTCATGACACATATGGTAAAGTGTTCAACAGTAAATTTAGACTGTAAAAGGGTAAACCCATAAAACCATCCTGAGACACAGGAGTCAGGAGACTCTATTGAATACCATTCACGTGTGTGTGCATTTTGTCTTCTCTCAGCCTGTAACTCTCCTTAAGTTTCCCCTTGTAGGAGATTTCAACCTCATATTGGCACCTACAGACATTTATGTTATCCTAACTCTAGGATATTGAAAATATTTGCATTAACACTATCTGCTAATTGGCTACACAGCCCTCATTCCCGGGCTTCTTACTTTTACTTTGTAACAGTAGCCATTTTGGGAAAAATCTGATTCGTTACCACGAAGCACAAGGAAATTTGGATTTGTGACAAATCAAATTTTTCCTGAAATTTGGATCAAATTCCACTTTATCAACTTTGATTCGCTCACCACTACCTATTATAGAACAGGATCCCTCTCAGTTCTCCACAGTGCCTATTTTATTGTCCTGTCGTACACAGCGGGGGTGGGACAGGCAATAGGGGTTCTATAACAGACTATTCTTGAGTTCAATACACTGAACGCTGTAGTTTTTCTTTAATGGGCAGCACAGGCGCCTTCAGTTTTATAGACATACTTTTGAGGTCCTGTCTGTAAATTGACCACCTCATTATCACCCAGCAGGGCAAGAGCTCTCCAGAGAACACAACCGCAACAAACCAGGAACTATTTAATGGGACATCTATTAAACCTAAAGAGAGTTGATGCAATGCACTATGGGAAATCATGCAAATCTGAAATTGTATTTGTAGTAATCTTGTTCCACGTTTTAATTCTAGAGAGTTGGCTAGAAGAAATGAGGAACATGGGGGGGGCATGATCAAAACCTTTAAATATTTTAAAGGAATAAATGAGGTTCAGGAGGGAAGTGTTTTTAATTTAAAAAAAAACACAAAAACAAGGGGCAAATCAAAAATTTGTTGGGGGAAGATGAGATCAATGTCAATAAATATTTTTACACTGAAGAAGGACTTCAGGCTTGGAAGAAACTCCCAGCTTTGGAAGAAATTTCCCAGCCAAGATTCAGTCTGACCTCAGGGTCTTGCACCAAACTCCAACTGTGCTTGGTTGCTTTTGTCAGTGCTATAGACTTTGAATGCAGCACTCATGGGGGGGGGGGGGGGCAATCCAGAAATAGACAGTAAGCAGGTCAGAGACAGGAACAAGGAGGCAATCAGAAAATGAGTCTGAACCAACCACAATCTTATCATCATGTAAAGTCCTCGGACCAGGAAGTCAGTCATATTAAAGTAGTCAGTCAGATATATGAATTTACTAAATCATGCTCCCATTCTTTCTGTACCATGTATTTCTGACTGCTGGAGCCTGAGGTAAGTACATGGACAGAAGCCAAGGAGCCTTAGACTGAGGTGAACACCACAGTAAGTGACTTTTGATGTTTTTTTAAATAATTTTTTGGTACTCTTTGTACAGGTGTGTGCATGTAGTGGGGGCCCAATTCCCACTTTTGCTATGGGCCCCAAGTTTTCTAGGGACTAGTTTCTAGGGAAGAATTCCATAGAAACACCATATGAAAGGCTGTGGTTGTTAGGGGATGTTCTCTTAGCATCCAGTCTGTCTCCATTGACTCAGCTCAGAGAAGCAGAGAAGGGGTAGAGAAGCTGAGATCTGCCGTGTCCTGCCAAAAAGTTGCAAATAAACCACAAAACCTCAACTGTGATTTATTCTCCACCAGGAAGCAGTTGATGGTTAATACTGATGATATCACTATGCACGTGTGGGGATCGGTTATGGGTTTTCCTGTACAATCTCTTCTGTGGTTTCACTATAAGCAGGAAGGTTGTACCCACCACACATGAAGATAGATCTGTCCTGAACCTCAGCGGAAGCCACAACTGCTCTTATCTGATTCCACAAAAGATGTTTTATAGAAAGGGGAACGTAGGAGAAAATCATGTCAGGTGTCACCAGCCATAGTCACGTCTGATGCTGCTGATGTCTCTGTGAGCTCATTATATTAACATAGTAACATAGTTTACAAGGCTGAAAGACACTTGGAATCAAACCCGAGTTCGGGAAATGTTTTTTTACAGTACAAATTGATTCATGAAGTTATTACACAAAGTCTTGCGAGACTTCGCAAAGCAATAACTTGGGCTCATCTGAGCCAATACATTCTAATACTGTATTGGAACAAAGTTTATGTGAATTGATGTTTCATCCAAAGTCGATTTGCTCATCACTAAAGATGACTACTGAAAAGTGACCAGAAGATCTCACCATATTATCAGGCTTAGTGGTCAGTCTAAAACTGCAGGATTTTTATTAAATATAGAAAGTGACATGGAAAATCAAAATAAAATAAATAAATTCCCTTTAAGTGCTCTCACTGCATCAAAAGGTCAAACTTAGATGGTGTCTAACTGTCGCTTACATAGTCCATGACTACTTACTGGTGAAACTTTGGTGAGACTTTGTGGTGCTGCCCCCTTGTGTCTACTTTAGTTTTGAGGCTTTTGCTCCTATGTGGCACCTAGTAGGATTTCAGATAGCCCCTGCCTGCCCTAACCATTCCCCATATAGGTTTATCATCTATCTCACTCAGCATTGGATGGGTTTGAATTTATGAATTAGCACTCAGAGCAAATACTGAACAGAGAAATGGGAGGGGGCCAAGGAGCCCATGAGGTAACCCACCTCCCACCTTCTCCACTGGATCAATTCGTTCATGTGCCTCGCCAGACTTATGAAAAACAGCAAAAGGAGATATACTCTCCACACAGGTTCAGTCCTACCTGGACTCTGGACCTTCTGCGGCCCATATCATGTTCATGGGTCTCTGGGCAGGCAAACTAGAAAATTTTTTAGAAGCTTTGGAATATGAAAAAAAATGAGACATGTGCCGGCGTGGAGTATTTTTAAACACACTGTGTGATAACACTATCAAATGTGCGTTTATATGAGCTATGTATGTCAGTGTCGCTCAGACAATACTTTCTTAAAAAGCTTAAAGGGGAATGGAAAGATCTAAAATTCATAAAATCATATACCAATTTTCAGGCCAATTGGAGGATATTCAATTAATGAGGAATCGATTTGGATCTGAATATAATTTTTTAAAAAATTAGCCAAGTCAAAGAAGCAAATTTCAAGAACTTCACAAACAAGAGTTTGTGAACGTTTGTGTGTTTGATTTCAGCTTTGTGTTTGTATTAAGTTTCAGATTAAGGACTGAGATTCAAGGACTTTAGGAGGGGACTACAGTAAGTTAGTTACTTATTTCTCCACTGTATTGTAGTTTTGCTTTCTCTTTTCTTGTGTAATCCCCATTAGTATGTGTTCCATTATTGACAACACAATCCAGTGCACATCTTGTCAAATATATGCAGTCTTGGAACAGCCATTTGAGGGTGCATATCTTTGTTCAAATTGTGAGCAAATTGCCTGTTTGGAATCACACATCGTGTATCTAAATCAGCGAGTTTCGACACTGAGAAGCGTTTGGAAAGCCATTTGGAAAAGAGTTTGCTGCTCACTGAGCAGGCACTCAATGGGGAAGATGTGGGGGATCCGACTAGATGGACGGCCATACTGAACTTAATACTAACCAATAGATCTGACAGAACAACAGATGTGCAGGGTAGGGGACATAATAAAATAATAACCTTCCAACTGTCATTCAAAAGAGCAGTATTTTTTTGGCTCCCTGAATAAACAAACTTCAAAAAAGTTAAATTTAGCCAACTAATAGAGACCATTGACCTAACTAACCGGGACAAAGTCCTCAAAAATAAAAAATACAGCCACAAAATGGGATATTTTTTACTATGTAAAAGACAAAAAAAAGAAGCCAAACTGGAGACTGAAAGATTCAGTGACAAAGAGTAAAACTAACCCTAACATTTTTTTCAATTATATAAAAATACTAGCAGAAGGACCCGGATTCGCACGAGTATATTTCATCTATTTAATTTAATGTTGGTGTGTGTTGTTAAAAGATATCGACAGTATCCCCCATAACAGTGACCTCTAAAGCTCCCCGTCGCTTAACATTGAACGCCACAGCCCCCCACCCCTTAACACTGATTTCCCCCACAGTGCCCCGTCTCCTTAAAATGGGACCTCCACAGAAGCCCGCCCCTTTAACAGTGAGTTTCACAGCTCCCCACTTCCTTAACAGAGATCTCCACATGTCCCTTTAAGAGTGACTGCCACAGTACCCTGTTCCCTTCACAGTGACCTCAACAGTACCCTTCCCCTTAACAGTGAACTCCACAGCTCCCCACCCCTTAACAGTGACCCCCCATAGTGCCCCCCCTCTTTAAAATGGGACCTCCACAGCAGCCCATCCCAGCTTTGACTTTCACAGCAGCCCGCCCCTTTAACAGTGAGATTCACAACACCCCACTCCCTTAACAGAGACCTCCACAACACCCAACTCTTTAAGAATGACTGCCACAGTACCCCGTTCACCTAACAGTGAACTCACAGTACCCTCCTGCCTTAACAATGACCTCCACAGCAGATAGTGGCCCTTAATAGTGGCCCTTCCCCCTTAACAATGATCTCCACACTGCCCGCCCTTTTAACAGTGATCTCCACAGTGGCCTGCCCCCTTAACAGTAACATCCACAGTGAACGCCCCTTTAACAGTGACCTCTACAGTGCCCGCCCCTTTAACAGTGACCTCCACAGCAACTGCCCCTTTAATTGTGGCCCCTGCCCCCTTAACAATGACCTCCACATCAGCTGCCCCTATAATAGTGGCCCCTGCCCCCTTAACAGTGACCTTCACAGCACCCTGCCCTTTTAAGGCTAGGGCTACAAAACGACAAATGACAGACAGATGGACAGACAGACAGAAACTCATTTTTATATATATAAGAGATAAATCTGAAGGTGTCGGACCTTTGCAGAGTAATGAAGGGGGAGTTGCAAACAGCAATGAGGAGAAAGCAAAGGTATTCTCCACTGTATTTACTGAGGAAAATAAACTGTCAGATGAAATGGAGAATGTAAAAGTAATTTCCCCATTAAAAGTGTCCTATCTGACCCAGGAAGAAGTACAGCGGTGTCTTAAAAAGATGAAAATAGACAAATAGCTGGGACCAGATGGCATACACCTCCGTATCCTAAGAGAATTAAGTAATGTCATAGCCAGACCCTTATTTCTGATATTTAAGGACTCTATATTGACAGGAAGTATTCCAAAGGATTGGCGCATAGCAACTGTGGTGCGAATATTCAAAAAGGGGTCAAAAACAGAGCCCGGGAACTATAGGCCGGTAAGTTTAACATCTGTCGTGGGTAAACTGTTTGAAGGTTTTCTAAGAGATGTTATTTTGGAGTACCTTAATGAAAATAAGCAAATAATTTAATCCGTTTCTATGAGGAGGTAAGTTCTAGACTTGACCGCAGCAAATCAATAGATGTCATATATCTTGAATTTTCCAAAGCATTTGACACTGTACCACATAAAAAGTTAGTATATAAAATGAGAATACTTGGACTGGGAGAAAATGTCTATATGTGGGTAAGTAACTGGCTCAGTGATAGAAAACAGGGGGTGGTTATTAATGGTACACACTCAGATTGGGTCACTGTCACTAGTGGGGTACCACAGGGGTCAGTATTGGGCCGTTTCTCTTTAATATATGTATTAATGATCTTGTAGAAGGCTTGCACAGTAAAATATCAATTTTTGCAGATGACAGTAAACTGTAAATTATACTTATCTAACAACTATAGACCCTTAAAACCATAAATCTTTATTTATAGAAATATTAAAACAACCCATATGTCTTTTGTCATTCCCTATAGTCATTCCCAATCAGTACACCATGCAAGATCAATCCTCTAAGTGTACTAACATATCTGATTAACAGTAGAACCTAGAAAATCTCACAGAGCCATAGGGGTTAGAGGTAGCTGAAGTACAAGGTGGTCTCACTGGCCCTGATATGACCCTATACTCCCCTCAGCCCAGGGACGTCTCCTAGAGGTGGAGACTCCCTGTTCTTGATCCTCTCTTAGAAAGCCCTGCTCAGCCCTACCAGTTACTTATTCCCATAATCCTCAACGTATTTCCCCCATAGCGTTCTCATCAGGAGGTAATAATGGGGATTCAGCTGTTAAGTATATACCAACTGGATACCAAAACCAGATAATGTCCAAGATAAGTACTAGTATATAGTTGGCTGATGGATATAAATGTGAGGAGGTATAAACCCCTAATGATGCTAGGGCAAAAGATATACCAGGATAGAAAAAAAACTTCACGATGGCTGATTGATAACCTTTTAAAAAAAACAGCATATATGTCCACATCAGTAAAATATGGTCAGAATTCTCTCAAAAGACAGATAAATATAGATACTTTGTATTACTCATGCCACCTGGTGCTCCCTTGAAACCTACTTCCCCCTCGACCACTGCGATTAGTGAGGAACTCGATAAGTGCCTTGCACGGGCTATAAATAGCCCCTATCTCCCCCACATCCGCCGGCGTCTCTCACGTGTCACACGTGGAGGGCAGAGGCGCCTGATCCACATACATGCGTCCTAGTCCTGGTCAGGTGACCGGAACTTCCAGTATGCGGAACGCAAAGGGCACTTCCGGTCTATCGGAACACACCGGGACACGCAAAGGGCACTTCTGATCTATCCCAGAGGTTTGGGCAGAAAAGTGGCAGATGAGGTTTAACACTGACAATGCACATGGGAAGGAATAATGCAAGTCACCTGTACATACTAAATGGTAAAACACTGGGTAACACTGACATGGAAAAGGACCTAGGAATTTTAGTAAACAGCAAACTAAGCTGTAGAAATCAGTGTCAGACAGCTGCTACCAAGGGAAATAAGATAATGGGTTGCATCAAAAGGGGCATAGATGCCCCTGTTGAGAACACAGTCCTGACACTTTACAAATCACTAGTCAGCCCACACATGGAGTACTGTGTACAGTTCTGGGCTCCTGTGAACAAGGCAGACATAGCAGTGCTGGAGAGGGTTTCTGCCTGAGAAGGTGGTGATGGTAAGTTCACTAAAAGAGTCCAAGATGGGCCTGGATGTATTTCTGGAGTGTAATAATTAGTGTTGAGCGAGAACCTCTGTGCTCGTATGCTTGGGTGCTCTGGCCGAGCACTAGGGGGTGCTCGAGTGCTCGGCCGAGCGCCCGAGCATAATGTTAGTCAATGGGACTAAACCAGCACCCCCCGCTCGGCAGAGGGGAGGGTGTCTGGTTAATAGAAAAAGGTCAGAATTGCGACTTCTCCTCTTTTACTCCTTTCACTCGTAAAAGTATGCTAATTAACTGAATTTGTACGCATGAGCGCACAATGCGTAGCATTAGCATACAAATTTGTATGCATTAGCGTACAATGCGTAGCATTAGCATACAAATTTGTACGCAATAGCGTACAATGCGTAGCAGTAGCATGCAAATTTGTACGCAATAGCGTACAATGCGTAGCATTAGCATACAAATTCGTACGCATTAGCGCAAAATGCGTAGCATTAGCATACAAATTCGTACGCATTAGCATGCAATGCGTAGCATTAGCGTACAAATCAACATTACAGTGAATGCCAGTACTTGAGAGACCCGAGCATTGCGCTCGAGTACACTCGGTGTTCAACACTAGTAATAATATTACAGGCTATAACTACTAGAAATGGGTTATTGATCCAGGGAGTTACTGTATTCTGATTGCCTGATTGGAGTCAGGAAAGATTTTTTTCCGCTAAAGTGGGGAAAATTGGCTTCTACCTCAGAGTTTTTTTTGCCTTCCTCTGGATCAACTTGCAGGATAACAGGCTGAAATGCAGATATCTTTTTTCAGCCTTATAAACTATGTTACTATGGTTTACATAATTTTTATAATAGATATAATAAAATAAAGAATGGCCTTTATCAGTTACAGTTAATCATATATGAATTAGGTTATATAGACCAAGCAAATATGGCAGCTACCATGTATCAGGCTGGGAAGTCTGTTGTGCTCTAGTACCAATTTACAATTTTTGGTCCAAGCAAAGATGGCCACCCTCTGAAGGTGGGAAGTAAAAGCTTTTACACTCTAAGTTGAAGCAGAGCTTCTTAAACAAGGACATATTCAGGAAACTGGTAACCATGGTTCAGTTTGTCTGTATGTCAGGTGAATACAGACTATGGCTCCCTGTTATTAGCCATCTCAGTCTGTCTGAATTTTAGATGAATAAGATCTATTGCTCCATGTTATCAGCCATCTCAGTCTGGTATGTCGGAGGTTGGAAGGAGATTGTTGCGTGTTTTATGGATGGTCAGTCCTTCTCATTTGCCTTTACAATGCTATTAGCATTCAGGATCTATTATTATGCTTAATATTTTTCACATCTTATTATTTATTTTAGTATGGTATACATAGTTTTTTTTAAATTACATTAGATGTAATACAAAATAAAGAATGTTTAATGGCAGTTACAGTGAACCATAAAAGATTTGTTATATAGTATACTGTAGACCAAACAAATATGGTGGCCTCCATAGGAATCATAAGGAGAAGTCCTGTGTGCTCTAGTGCCAGTTTCCAATTTTGGTCCAAGAAAAGATGGCTGCCCCCAGTAGGTGGACAATTGAACCTTTTACACTTTAGCAGAGCTTCTTAGGGCTCTTTCACACGAGCGGATTCAGTCCGAGAAATCCGCTGCGTGTAGGAGAGCCAAGCCCCATTCTAGACAGAAGAGGCACGGAGCATTAATATGATTGGTAATGCTCTGTGCCTCTCTGTGATCTTTTTACTACAAAATCACAGTGAGATAAAGTTGTCACAGAGAGGCACAGAGCATTATCAATCATGTTAATGCTCCGTGCCTCTGCTGTCCAGAACGGGCTTGGCTCTCCTACACACTGCGGATTTCTCGGACTGAATCCGCTCGTGTGAATGAGCCCTTAAACGAGGAAAAACACAGCAAACCAGTATCTCTGAAGAAGGAGAGGCATCAGATTGGAAATTCCTGGGGCGGTCACTCAGCTTTACTGGTTTGCTTTAGTTCTGACACATGTAGAGTGTAATTAGCTGGGGAGTTCCCATAGGACCTTATAGTAGAATGAGCAAATTTGTTTGACTTCGCTTGACCACATCAATTTCATCTTTGGGAAGTAATTGGAGCACTTTGGAGAACCTGCACTGTATGAGGAACATATCCACCAATCTTTCATCAGGATCACTGTTTGGGGACTGGGAGAGCACTAAGAATCAGGTTAGAGTTCATACTGATATATAGATGGAGGCAGCATTCTGAATATATCTCTCCTAATATGATTATTTGGGCAGTATGTATGGCTGCAGTAGGGTGGGGTAGTAGTTTGTGGTCTTTAGACTGAAGGGCATAATATGAGTGCAGTGCAGATGATATACAATACACAAAGTAAATCAAAGTATGAAAGACATGCTTATTGTCAATTAGGGGTGAGGGAATCACACTTTGGGTACAAAATCCAAAGTTGAATAGTTCCCCAACTCCAGTCTCCGTACAGCATTATAATGAAGTTGGGGAATGAATCGACTTTGAATTTTGGACCTGAAGTGCAATTTGCTCACCCCTATTCTCAATCCGAATAACACATACAGTACAAACATAGATAAAAGCAGATGCACACCTACATCACTGCAGTCTAGTAAGGTGGAACCACCCTCTGTATTAAAAAGTCCCCAAGGTCTAATAGTGGTCAATAGCATGCAGCATGTGTGACATTAATCTAACCAAGTCCTCAGGCAAAAAGTGACAGCATAGCCCTAAGTAAATACACAGAAGGCATAGGATCATATCATAATGAGGGTATACCAACCAAACTTGAGCCCATTCCAGTTTTACTTAAAGGGGTATTCCCATCTCACACATTGATAGCATATATCTATGATATGCCATCAGTGTCAAATAGATGCAGGTGCGAACTCTGGGACCCGCTCCCATAGTGGTGAATGGAGAGCATGTCGCAAAAATGGGGTGTGGTCTCCTTCACTTCAGGGGCTCCGTTCTAGAGATAGAAAGGAGCGGGACCTGCACCTATCTGACATTGTTGGCATATCCTAATGATATGCCATCCATGTTTGAGATCGACCAACCTCTTTAAATAATTCCTCTAGGAAGGGGCGGATTAAGTGCATGATAGGCCCGGGGCTGTGTTATGGATATGAAGACTGAAGATGTGAAGCCATTACAAGATGGCGCCGGCTCCGGGACCACTCCTGCTCTTATCTGTAGTTTACATTCTTTAGCTAGACTAGATGCGCAGAAGTGAAACTTTATTTTGCATTACTAACCAATAAAATATATCCTAACCCTCAGGAGAGGATTCACTCCTCCCTGGGATATATAACCCTTGTACACTCCTCTAATAAACAAGAACCTCTTTGACCCTACAAGATGTCAGTGTTGTTTCTTCCATGCATGTAAAATCCTAGGATTACTTTAATTTGGAGCAGAGAAACAAACTTTGTGGCTCCCTTTGAGAGCCATCCTTATCAGTTGGCGTCCCTGGGTGGGCTCGAGGGAATGTAATTTCTGTAGCCGAAGGAACGGGCTTCCAGAGTGCGGTGCACGGTCGCTTGAGGGAGGGGACTGCAGCCCCAAAGAGAAGGTAAGAAAATTGATTATCTTACCTACCTCTTGTCGAGTCTGCACTGCATTACGGTAGTCATTTCTGCCAAATAGAAGTTATCAGCAGCAGCTTTGGCTGAAGTTGAAACCTCGAGCTCAAAGAACCCGAAACAAGGGTTTGTTTCTACTGTGGTTTGTGTTTTATGTGGTTTGTGTTACTGAAAGGGGTGAGAAACTGACCAAGGATCGGACAGGGGGATTGCATAATCTCTGTGCAAGCTTCTCGATAGAGAGCCTGAGACAGAGGGGGCGATCCGCTCGCAGGGAGGTGTTTTTCCTGTGCTGGGTAGTCACAGGGGGGTTTTCCTGTGCCGGGTCATCTAGAATGGTTGTCTAGACAGACGTGACCGGTCAGGAGGGTTTTCCTGTGCCGGGTCGTCTAGAATGATTGTCTAGACAGACGTGACCGGCCAGAAGGGCTTTCCTGTGCTGGGTCCTCTAGAGAGTTGTCTAGAGAGACGTGACCAGCCAGAAGTGATTTTCTGTATTAGGCTGCAGTGTACAGGCAGCGCGTAGCAGATGTAATCAAACCTCAAAGCTAGTGTGCAGTCCGTGCGGTCAGAAGAATTGAGTCTGATTGAGACTAACCCCTCCCCTTGTCAGGCGTGCTGTTTGTCTGTGTCTTGTCTGCCCGACTCTGTTCTGAAAAGTTGAAACATGGGTGGTAACTCGGTGTAATTGTTACCCGGAGAACAGACGGCCCCGCAGGTGGTGGCTCAAGGAAAAAGGGTTAACTTGTTATGTCTGTGTGGACCAGAAATCTGACCTTGTGTGTTGCCAGAAAATCGACTAGTAGATGAAGGTCACACAGCCAAGTTTACTGTGAGCGATATCTTCTCAACTGTGATGATGAGGCCAAATTAAGGGTTAAGTTGAGAATAGAAGAAATCATCACTCACAGGGAAATGTTTGCTGTGGCATTAGGCCAAAATGGAGTGAACACTGGCCTTGAATTTACAACATTATATTCTGTTATGAAAAACAATGCGAGCATCAGCATATAAGAAATTAGTCTGGGCAGAAATGTATAATGAAAAGACAAATGATTACTTTTACATGCCGTCAGCACGGCCCCTAAGAGGAGGAGGACCCAACCGCGCTCCCGCAGACACATCCCCCGCCATATCACTAGCCCCCTCAGTCTCCCTCTTCAGAGGGGTGGACCCGTGAAGTACGTCAGTGCCAAAACCACACCTGTGGCTCACCTCTTTGTATCCAGTTATCACACAAGACGGCACGCCCTACGTCCCAATGTCCATTCTGGCAGCCATCTTAATTTAGGGAACTTCCCTTCCTGGTGGCCATCTTAACTGAGGGAATGTCAGTCCCTGCCCAGTGGCCATCTTAGTTACTGGTATTCTCCGTGACATGGCTACAAGTGGGAAGCAAAGCACATAGATGCAAGTAGAACAACAACGAGTATTCGACTTAGTAAATGAAGGATATACACATACCTATAATAAGTTAATATTGTTTAATTAGATGAAATGTCTTAACCTCTATGTTTTTTCTGTTACTGGGATTAAGTCAGCACTTGGAGGCAACTTCATCTCGATTCCAAACAGGTTGTTGTGATGGTGCAGGTGTTCAGGACTCCAGGTCAAGGGGAACCGAGTGAAGATGTTAGGTTAGGTCCTGCATTTGATACAAGGTCAAGTGAAGTACTTGGTCCTGGGTGTCCTGCCCATGCTAGAATCACAAAAGGAAGGGATTGTGATGGAAATGGTCTCACCTAATGGTAAACTGTAGCTTGACATAAGATGCCACACAAGTAGTAAGGGAGAAAGAATGTAGAGAGACAGAAAAAGTGTCAAGTATTATTATGAATGTTATCACGGTAATTTTAAACCACCTGCCAAACGGAGAAAGGAAAAACTAAGTCTTCCACCTTATAATGGTCCTGGGTAATGGACCTGCAGCATCTGCAGGACCCGGAACCCAGATTGGAGAGAGTTTTGCAGTATGTGGTACTCCTCGACCACACCACATGGATTCTATTCTGTGTTAACTGAGCCCAGATCACTGTCCCCACAAACACCCATGTTCTTAGGGGTAACACAAAGACAGATGAGAAAGAAAAAAAAAAGGTAGACCAGTATTAGGAAACGAGCAATCCAGTATTGGCTGTGCCCTCAAACATTTTAGCAGATTAAAGTCCAGCTCCAATGATATCCCTCACTCTGAGTGATAAAGAAGAAGTCCTGTTTTTGATTGATACTGGAGCAGCCAAGACAGTTGTGCACAGCAAACATGTCCTCCCCTGACTTAATCTCCACGGTCACCAGTCCTGGAATAGGAGTGGATGGGAAAGTAGTACACTCCCCTTTAACAGAACCCATCCTTGTTAGATTTGCCCTTAACCAAGAAGTGCTTGCCCGGTTGCTGGTCAGTGATATTGTCCCCTGTTGCCTCCTGGGTAGAGACTTGCTTGCAGCATCGCATACCAGGAGGATCACACTGTGAAACTAACAGGTGCCCTTTTAAGACCAAGAACTTTGTTAGCTGTTAGTGATAAAACTCCCTGGTCCATGTTTATGTCAGTACTCCCGGAAGATGGAAGGAAGCCCTGCTTGCAGTATCCCTTGAGTATGGCACCGTCGGATGCCATATTTCAAACATTCTGAGACTTTATGAAAAAGATTGTATCTTCTACCACTCTTTTGTACCCTGAGAAAAAGGAAAGTAAGAAGGGCAAAACCAACCCAGTACCAGGTAGTACATGGCCTACGTGCTGTCAATGAAGCCATAGTTTTTAATACCCCAAATGTGTCCAATTCCCACACCTTGTTGACTTAGGTTCCCACTACCTCTACCCATTACACAGTAATTAATTTGGCTGATGTTTTCTCTTCCGTACCACTACATCCAGACAGTTGGTATTTGTTTACCTTCAAACATGAGGGTAAAAAGGTATACTTGGGTGATGCTGCCACAGGGAGCCCAGAACTCACCCAGTATGTATACTACAGCCATGTCGCCATGACTGCAAGGTGTCAAAAACAAAACTTCAGGTTTGCTGCATTCCTTCCTGGGGTGACACATCTCACCCCTGAATGAAAGAAGTCTGTGGAGGACACCCCTTTGTCCAGAAACGTGAATGCACTGAGGACATTTTTTGGGCCTTGTTTCTTATTGCAGACCTTGGACATGCACGTTTGGTGCCGTTTTTTATGATTGTTTGTCCTCTAGCCCCTTCCACTTTACAGAAGAGGTAGTAGATGGATGCCTTTCATGTTCAAAGGCTGGTAATTTGGTACTCCCCCGCACTGGGTCTATCAGATTATTACATTTAGATTGTATTGTATAGAAGTCAATGGCCCTGCCTCAGTTGTCCTCACTTAACTGCTCCTCATGATATTACATTTATCCTCACATAGGTATAACCCAAAAATCTTTTTAATGCCCGCCTTTTGAGAATGCAGTGTTCTATTTTGTTGCCTGACAATGTTAGTATCCAAAGGTGTAATACTTTGAAACCAGCCACCCTGTTGCCTCTGGAGCAAGGGGGGAGGGAAGAGTTAAGGCACCTCATGATTGTTGGCAGATGATGTCACAAGAGACAGTGGGATATGGTAAGTCAGCCATTAGATTAGATCATGTGCACTTTGTGGATGGATCGAGGTATGGCCAGGACGGCAGGTGCTACACAGGTTGGGCAGCGGTGACTAAACATGACACTAAAAATGCAGAGTCCTTACCACCACATGTCTGCCCAAGAAGAGAGTCCAGAGACTCTGGGGATGGTTTGCAGAGATGCAGAGGGAAAAACAGCCAACATTTACACTGATTCCATGTATGCCTTTGAGCCCATGGCTATGGGCCCATTTTGGAAAGCCAGAGACTTCATGACCCCTTCACGTAAATCCATCAAAAATTAGGAAGTGGTGAGGTCTCTGATGGAAGCCCTCATGTTGCCAACTTGAGTGGAGGTGATAAGAACGAAAGGCCACTGTGAAACAGACACAGAGGAGGCGAAGGGAAAGCCAAGGCAGATCAGGTGGCAAAAATGGCTGACAAATTGCCTAGGCCTGCCTTAGTGGCCACAGCTCAGGTCCCTGAAATAACTCCTCCTGTCTCCCTAAAAGTTCTTAAGACCTTACAGAACCAGGCGGGGAAGGAGGAAAGGGACCAGTGGTGTCAAAAGGGGGGACTGCAAAGGAAGGACTAATACAGTTTCAAGGAAAACTCTGCCTTCCCAGGTCCCTCTAACCCACAATGGCACAGGCAACCCATGGAGTGACGCACCAGTCAAAAACTGCTATGTGATTTAGTACATAGCACATGGTACGCTCCAGGGTTCAGCACTGTAGGAACCAGATATACTCAAAGATGTATGATTTGTGCCCCGAACAAACGTGGGTCAGATGGTTACAGTACCTCAGAAACGCACGCACTTCGTCACTTGTATCCGTCTCAACGCTTGCAGACTACGTTCAACTACCCAAGGTGGATGTGTATGCATAGATGTGTGATGACTTGTTTTCAGGATGGGCAGAAGTATACCCGGTAGCTAAGGTCACAGCCTAGACCACAGCAAAGAAGATTATGGCCGAAGTTGTATGCAGGTACAAGGTACCAGAGGCCATTGAAGGTGACACAGGTGTTCACTTTACAGGTGAAGTGATGCAAAAGGTGATTAAGGTTTATGGTTTAGAACAAGCCTAAAGTGCTTCGTACCATCCACAAAGCAGCAGTAGGAAAGAACTGAACGGGACCAGGGGCGTAGCAATAGGGGAAGCAGGGGAAGCGGCTGCTTTGGGGCCCAGACTCACAAGGGGCCCCCTCAGGAGGAATACTAAAAGATTTTATTGTCAGGCCCCCCTCAACAGTATTATACAATGACATTATATACAGTATATACGTGTAGAAAACGGACGGAGCAGCTGCTGGGCCTCGTCTGAGAGAGCAGTTTTGACCAGCCACAGGAGTGGGGGATGTGTGAGTTGGGAGTTGCGAAAAAGTTGCTGAGGGGGGGCCCCCGTCTAAAATTTGCTGTGGGGCCCAGTCAGTTGTAGTTACGCCACTGAACGGGACACTAAAGTAAAAGACTCAAAAAGCCATGGCACAGACTGATAAGCCATGGACAGAGTGTCTGCTGTTAGCCCTCTTTTCAGTAAGGTATACCCTTAACCGTAAGACAGGCTTTAGTTCCTTTGAGGTCCTTTTTGGGGTCAGCCCCAAGGACAGGATTGTATTTCCCACAGCAGCTCCAGATGCAACGTGGTTGTCTGACAGATTATGTGATCAGTTTGTACAAGCGTTTGACGAAAACACATTCTCGAGTTTTTGCTTCACTTCCAGATCTTGATAAATTACCAGGGACTCACCCACCTGTGCGTGGAGATTGGGGGTTAAAAGGACACAGTAAAACAGTCCTTAAACCCTGGTTTGATGGTCCATTACAAGTGATGTTAACTCCAAGCACATCAGTGAAGCTCAAAGGAAAACCAGCTGAGAGCTTGTACATAGATGCGATAGGAGTCCCAAGGGGGATCCCCAATGAGTTTAGAGCAAGAGATTAGGTGGCAGTGGGATTCGAGACGCTTATTCCCACTATCAACATTTACAAAAATGTGGATTGGATTAATTACATCTATTATAATCAGCAGAGATTTGTGAACTACTCCAGAGATGCCCTGAAAGGGATTGTGGAACAGTTGGGTCCCACGAGTATCATGGCATTCCAGAACAGAATGGCATTGGACATGCTCCTGGCAGGGAAAGGTGGAGTATGTAAGATGATAGGAGATACCTATTGTACTCTTATTCCAGATAACCTGGGACCAGATGGCCAAGTGATGAATGCCCTGAAGGGACTCACATCTTTATCTGAGGAGTTGAAAAGGAACTCAGGCATTAGTGATTCATGGGATGCCTGGTTTGACTGGCTGAAAGACTGGAGAAAATCTCTTGCTCAGTTAGGAGTTGTCATCTTGCTAATATTAATAATGCTTGCTCTAACTGTTTGTTGTGTGATCCCTATTGCTAGGAAACTGTTGACAAAGACAGTGGAGAATTCCATCCCAGAGATGATCATGACTGAACCATATGATGACATCGGGAAGGAGATTCATGTGCCCTTGAATGACATCAACCCTCCCTCAACTACAGTGCTGTGAGGCGGGAGTGGAGATTCCTTGGGACTCTGTGTTTGAATGGTTGATAAGCCTGACAACTAACCTAAAAAGAAGTGAAACTTTATTTTGCATTACTAACCAATAAAATATATCCTAACCCTCAGGAGAGGATTCACTCCTCCCTGGGATATATAACCCTTGTACCCTCCTCTAATAAACAAGAACCTCTTTGACCCTACAAGGTGTCAGTGTTGTTTCTTCCATGCATGTAAAATCCTAGGATTACTTTAATTTGGAGCAGAGAAACAAACTTTGTGGCTCCCTTTGAGAGCCATCCTTATCACCTGTCTATCCAACTTGGGCCCCTCCCTCCATTTTAGTTTAGGTTTTTTTGTGTATGAAGAAGCTGTGGTGCTTCGTAAGCATCACAGTCTCTTCCTAAGGCATATGACCTCTCCAGACTAAAAAAAATATCCCAAATGATCCCAAATAGGCTCCTAAACTGAAAAATTTGGTCCCCAAATTTAAAATACATATAATTATAATATAGCGGAGAATACATACATAGAGGTATGTGGTGCGGAGAATACAGCACCACATACCTCTTACATCCAGGAACATCTCCTGTCATAAAAACCTTCTCTTTCCTCTTCTCTTTCATTTGACCCAGATTGCCATGACAAATTCTTTCAGCTGCATCTCGTCTCTACAGAGTTTGTTACACAGACACGTTAGATTTCTCAATTTTTCCATCAACCTCCCCATCCTGGTGTCCCAACAATGTCATCCTGCTGCCACTCCCTATACTGTGACCATTGTGCTCCCCGATGCCCCTGGTACTATACTGCTGGAAAAAAATAGTGACCCTACTAGACATAATTGGGGTCATTTATCAAACCGTTGTATAGTAGAACTGGATTTTCAAAGGATCTGTCAAAAATGAAAGTTTGAATCTGATTGCTATGGGCAACTAAGCCAGTTCTACTTTACACCAGTTTGATAAATGACCCCCAAATATCCCTATAGTGTCTACAGAGGTTATAATGTCCCCTAGAGTGTCCCCAGTAATAATAATAACACCCTTTATTCTACTCCAGGTAATAATCCCTGTATAGTGTCCCCAGAAATAATAGAATTGTAGCTACAGTGCCTCCCCAATAGCAACGTCCCCACACTGCCCCATATAGTAATTTCCCCCACATAGTAATCCCTCCATAGTAATTTGCCCCCATGCAGTAATTTCCACTGCCACCACATGGTAATTTCCACCACACTGCCACCACATGGTAATTTCCACCACACTGCTCCCACATAATAATTTTCTCCACACTGCCCCCACATAGTAATTTCCAACCACACTGCCCGATATAGTAATTTGCCCCCACATAGTGATTTCCACCACACTGCCCCCATATAGTAATCCCCCCATAACAATTTTCCCCCATATAGTAACTTTCTCCCATACAGCCAGCCCCAATATACTAATTTCCCCCCGATGTACTGTCCTTTCACTAATATGTTCTACTGTGTCCTCCCCCATGTCCCCCAAAGTTGGCACATAAAATGAAAAAAAAAAAAAAATTAACTAAAAGCTAAATACTATGTCCAGGCGCCTGATGGCAGGCGTGCACACGTCATTGTCCTACGTCCTGGCACATGTGTGCGATGACGTCATCATGCCCACCTGCGTTGGGATTTCACTACCGCATAGGCCTCAGGCCTACTAGGCCTGAAGGTTATAGCAGAGATTGGCGGCGAGGCAGGGAACTATGCACTCATATGCCCTGCCACAGTATGTGGGCGTTCGGGTCAGCGCTGGGCCCTTTTTAAGTCAGATTCTGATGGCATATGGACTACTCCAGCATAATAGGAATCTGTGACCCACACCCTGTGTTTATATCTTTATCTTGGCAAAAGACTCACAGGTAGTGTCTGTAGCATCGGGTCTTTGCCTCTTGTTCCCCTCCCGGCTCGAACATCACAGATCCAAGTTTGCTTGAAGCCCTGCTGGAAAAATCCCACCCTAAGACATCAGGTCTACACGCCAAGTTCTAGGACAGTGAGCAGAACACCGCTCTCAGTGGCAAGGTCATTGATGATGTGTCTACAGAGCAGAGCCTTACAAGCCTTTCCACACCTCCTATGTAGATATAATGTCACTGGTACAGAGAGACAACATATTGAAAAATGTCATGTGGCTGTGATAGAGAGGGGATGATGAGAATTGTAGTACATTTATTGAAGATGATTGCCTGGACTAATACATAGTCACAAAGTTCAGCTGTGAGATGCCTACATGGTTACAGGCTTTTTTACTAAACTTTTTTCCCGTCTTCCAGCTCCCAGTCACCTGCAGCACATTCCACGACCAGATCACCATGCTCCACCACAAGTTCAGTAGCCTGACTGCCCCTATCCAAAACAGCCTCCTGTGTTGGGTAGGAAAATCCTGGCGGCTATCATCAAGGACAGGCCGGAACTGGGCTGAAACCCTGGGGGGAGGCCTGCATGACTGGGTTTGGAGGGAGTAGGGAGAAAATAGTAGGCAAAGGGTTAAGGGTGGGGCTGGGAGGGGAGTGGCTGGTCGGAAGGGGAAGACAGTTAAAAGGGAGGCCCAAGGTGGGAAAGGGGCCATTTTAGTGAGCACAGTGAAGGGATCAGTTGTCCTCCCCCCTATTAAAAAAACAAACAAAACTAAAGTGTGCTGTGTGCCCCAGAGCCTCCGAGGCGATGCTGGCACAACTCCGGGCGGATGCAGAACTGAGAGGTCCAGGATGGCTGCAGGCTCAGGTCCAGGGCTTGCTGGAGGGGTCAGGTGGTGCTGCTGCTGAAGTGCCCCCAGGAAAATGGCGGTGGAGGACCAGGCCTCCGGCGCGCCAGAGCCCGGAGGTGACCCAAGGGTCCGACGCAGAGTGAGGAGCCCCTCCAGGGACCCTCCGGTTCATTCTGCTGTGGAGCAGGTTAGTTCCAGGCGGGCACGGGCTGGGAGGAATCCGGCAGCCAGGCGGGACCCATTCTCCTGACAAGCCATGACCATCTGGGTTACAGTCAAACGGGGGCAATACAAACTAAACAAAAAAAGTGGCAACTAGCTCTCACCCGTCAGGTGCAGTCCATGGTGTGGCTCCCATAGGTCCTCTTGAAGTGTCCTTTAAACCAGCCAGTAGTTGGGTTCCTCAGATGAGGGACCTGAAGTCCTCCTCGCTTGAGCTGCTACTGCACAACATCAGAGGATGCTCCTGCCTCCTGTAGGCCAAGCTCGCTGCCGTGGTGGAACTCCACTGCCCTCTTCTCCCGGAAGTCGGACTTGACCAGGTCCGGGTGGTGGTCACGCTGGCGAGCGCTGCAGCCACTTGCGCTTTTCCGGATCCTCCTGCCGGGACAGCAGGGGTAAGGACTTCTGGCTGTAGCGGTGCCGGCAAGGTTGCACCCAGGGAAGAAGCCCCAGCTCCGCTGACTGCTGCTGGCTTTATCTTCCATGGTAGTTGGTACTGGTGGATCACCGTGGATTGGAATGTAAATGATGATGTTGTCCGCTGACCCAGCTAAAAGGACGGTGGTGGTGGTGGCAGTCCAGGTATCAGAGGCTCCGGCTGTGGCTTATCCCTGAAGCGGAGGGTGCCATCTGGTGACTCCTGAAGGCAGCGAACCCGTACTTTGCCTGGTGGTTCCTCCGGGCAAACTTCAGGTGGTGATGTTGGGACCAGGGGCTTAGATAGTAGGGTAACCCTGGTAGCGAAGGGGCCTTTCAGGGATACCATGGGGGTGTACTCCACCTAATCCCCCACGTACAGGCTGTGACGGGGTTGGGGCAGGTACGACCGTTTAACTGACCTGCGGCCCACAAAGTACTCCTTGCCGTCCTTGTCGTCCGCCAGGAAGCCAGAGCCTCGCTCCACCGAAAACCACAGGACAGTTCCCTTTCTGCGCTCCAATGTAGGATCTCCCGGCCTAGGGTGGTCCAGTACCTGGATGACCCAGTTCTCCACCGCATTCTTGTAGTCCCAGAGGGTCTGAGCGTGGGCCGTCACCGATGCTGGCACAATTGGGTTTTGCCTTATGGAAGGTGTTGTTGATCTCCTCCTGGGCGACGAAGTGGACACTCCAGCCGCCTCTGCCGCACCAGCCACAGCAGCCACCCCAGCCACCTCACCAGCCGGCAAGGAGAATAAGGACACTGAAGCCAGTGAGTCTCTCTTGCCCAGTTGTGATAACTTGATGTGGTTCGGGGAATTCGTCCCCAAAGACCATTTCACTCCACTTCAGATGCAGTTCTTTAGCCATGCTTGCTGTACTGTTCAGTGTTCAGCGATCGTCTCAACTGGTTCAGAGGAGGGAGGAGTCTTCACTCCCTATACGAGCCAATAGTTAGTTCCTGGTGGGCCGGGCTGGTTTTTCTTGCTCTTGAGGGGGCGTATCATCATTTTCCCGCTTCACGAAGAATGCGTACGTTACGTACGTAGTGTACATATCGTACATAGCGTTAGCATTCAAAATTTTACAAAAATTTATGAATAATATGAATTGAATCAGAAAAAATCCGGATTTGCTTCAGAGTAGAAATTTGTAAGATTCGATACGAATCTACAAAGCGGTGAATAGATTCGGTCATCTCTAGTGGTGACAAAGTCAATAACGAAGGCGCCTGGTCTTTGGAAGACAAGACGGGTTGTGTTAAAATGTGTTTTCAGGGCTCACATTGTGTAACAGTATGGTTAAATAAACCTGTGGCCACCCTACAATTTTGGACATAAAAGTGTGATTGTTTAATTTAATTACAAGGTTTGGTTGAGGCTAGATGGTTAATTCGATGAAATTGGGTCACTCCCTGCAGTCTTGCTTTGTTGCGTTATGACAAGCAGTTTCATCAGCGCAAGGCGGTGCGTCCTAGTATCAGGTGGGACCACAAGGATATAGCGCTGTGGTTGCAATTGACTGCTCCGGTTAGGGCAGGGCAGCCCTTTCATGGGAGGGCCAAGGATTTTGGACAGTCGGAGCGCTCAGCGGCAGTTCGGAAGGGTTTGTGCTCCCTCTTTAATGAGGGCACATGCAAGTATGGGGACAAGTGCAAGTTTAAGCACGAGTGCTCATCTTGCGGGGAGAATCATGGAGCTGCTCTGTGTTTTCGTAGCAGAAAAGGGAAGGGCGGGGGTAATGTGCCTGGAAAAGGAACGGACGCCCATTTGGTTAATTGGGATGGAGCTCTTCCAAATAAGTATACGAACCAGGTTGCGGCAGAATTTTTGTGGGCGTTCTTCTGGGAGTGTTTTCGGATCCCGTTTGTTGAATGGAGAGGTTCAGTGGGGTGGGGTGGGGGGTCAGAATTTGCATTCGGCATTGGACTTCCCAGGTATAGTCTCAGATAAGTTGCAGAAGGAAGCTGAGTTGGGGCCTATGGCTGGTCCGTTTGTGGATACTCCGATGCTGGATTTGAGGGTTTCCCCTTTGGATCCTGGAAAATTTTAGCTGATTGATCATTGTTTCCCAAAGGGGACTCAGTTGATGATGGGATTGCGCCTCAGTTATGTTCAGTAGTTAATATGTCGTTTGACAAGGCAGTTCGTTGGGTTCGAGAATATGGTCAGGGGGCATTACTGGCAAAGGTTGATATTGAATCGGCCTTATGGTTGTTGCCGGTGCATCCTGACTGTCGGCATCTGTTGGGCTGTTGTTGATGGGGTTTTTTTGTGGATCATTGTCTGCCCATGGGTTGCTCCATTTCGTGCTCGTATTTTGAGTTCAGCACGTTTTTAGAATGGGTGGCGCAGGATTGGTCAGGGTGGCGGTCCAACATCCATTATTTGGATGAGTTTCTGTTTATTGGGCCGCTGGGCTCGAACAGTTATGCTGCATTCTTTCAAGGCAATGGCGAGACAGATTGGGGTACTGCTGGCTGGGAATAAGACGGAAGGGCTAACCACGGCTTTAAGTTTCCTGGGTATTGTCATCAATACGGTTGCAATGGAGTGCAGGTTGCCAATTGATAAGTTAGAGGATTTGTGGAAGGTGGTATCTGCTGCTAGTGGCATGCGGAAGATACAGCTGAGGGACTTGTAATCACTTTTGGGAAAACTGAATTTCACATGCCACATCATGCCCTTGGGCAGCATTTTTTGTTGGTGCAGGTGACAGCAGGAGCCCGGGCTCCGCATCACCTTGTTTGGCACGGTAGGGAGCTGCAAGGTTATTTGCGGGTTTGGGCGTGCTTTTTGGATCATTACAATGGTAGATCGTTGTGGATGGCGGACGTGGTGGTTGTAGCGGATTTTGAATTGTTTACGGATGCAGCTGGGGGCATTGGTTTCGGGGCTTATTTTCAAGGGCATTAGTCTGTGGGGGTGCGGCCTGAACAAATGGAGGCAGAGGGCTGGGTGAAGATTATGGCTCTGCTAGAACTTTTCCCGATAGTGGTGGCGGTGTGGGGCGCATCCTTCAGGAATGGGAAGGTGCGTTTCCATTGCAATAACTTGTGGGTGGTGGAAGCCATTAATCGCTTGTCGGCCTTGTTCCCGCTGGTCGTTCAGCTTTTACAGCATTTGGTATTAGTTTATTTGTGGCTGAACGTGTGGATTGTGCCTGGGGTGAGCAACTCAAGTGCGGATACTTTATCTTGTTTGCAGTGGGCTGCTTATGAGAGGGCGTGGGGTTTTTGGGGGTCTTGGAGGCAGTGTTTAAGGGGGGAAGGGTTAGAGGATAAGGTTTTGTTGCTGTTGGGGCATTGTAAGGAGGAAGGGCAGTCGGTGTCTCGTATCTTTTGGGTGAGGTGTAGGAGCGTGTGTCAAAGTCACTTTTGGTGTTGCAGACTTTAAAGGGTTGGGGCGGCGTCGGACCTTCGGCGGCCGGTATCATTCCAGCTATTGTGCCAATTGTTTGCATGGTTATGCATAGCTTGCGTGTCCACAGCAGAAGAGCAATAGTTTTGGTTGGCTTGTTCTTTCGTTTTTTGGGTGGCTTTGCAGTTGGGCGAATTGGTTAGCCCCAGCAGGGTTTGGGCTGGGGGATTGCGTAGGGAGGACATGGACCTATATCAGGATAGGGTGGAATTTGTTATCCGGAGGTGGAGGTCAAAGACGGACCAGTTGGGCAAGGGTTGCAGGGTGGTTTTGTTTGAGCTCCGGGGGTCTGACACTTGCCCGGTGAGGTGTCTCTGGGATTTTGGTTCGCAGAGGGTTTTAGGCCAGGCGTTGTTGGTACATGAAGATGGGACGTTTCGGCCGTGTTTTCAATTTATTTCGGTTTTTAGGGTTTGTTTGGGGTGTCTGGGGATGGATCCATTGCTTTTTGGGGGGCATTCATTTCAGATTGGGGCCGCCACGGAGAAGATGAGGAGCGGTCTGGGGGACAAGGTGATCCGTCAAATCGGGCATTGGGAATCCATCCGTTTTCGTTCATACATATGGTCAGACCTTAACGGGGTCTGAGCATTTTGGGGGGAATTTTTTATTCCGATCGTGTTTGACTTTAAGTGTGTGGGCGTGTTTGACTTTAAGTGTGTGGTTGAATTAAGTGTGTGACTTTAGATTGCGTGACTTCAGATTCGGGAACTTTAAAAGGGAATACAGTAAGTCTGTCCATATCATTGTATTGTATCGCTTTTGCTTGTGTAATCCCCATTAGAATGGCTTCCATCATTGACAGCGCAGTCCAGTGCACATCTTGTCTGATGTATGCAGTCCTGGAACAGCCGTTTAAGGGTGCATATGTTTGTTCAAAATGTGAGCAAATTGTCCGCTTGGAATCGCACATCGTGTATCTAAGCGGGCGAATTTCAACGCTGAGAAGCACTGACAATTTGGAAAAGAGTTTGCTGCTCAGTGAGAAAGCAGTCTATGGGGTAGATGTGGGGGAGGGTGGTAGTGAGGAGGCACAGGAAAGTGAGGTAGCTAGCTGGGTAACAGTTAGAAAGCGGGTTAGAGGGAAAAGTGCCAGGGAGGCTAGCCCTGATCTGACACACCCCAACAAGTTTGCAAGTTTGGCAGATGAGGGGGATGTTACTTCAGGGAGAGCACTGCTGCAGCCGGACACTTCCTCTGCCAGTCAGGGGAATGTCAGCTCCAGTAAGCAGGGGGCCAGGAGAGCAGGGCAGGCCAGACAGGTGCTGGTAGTGGGCGACTCCATTATTAGGGGTACAGAGAGGGCAATCTGTCACAAAGACCGGGATCGTTGGATGGTGTGCTGCCTTCCAGGCGCTCGAGTTCGGCACATCGTGGATCGGGTTGACAGATTACTGGGAGGGGCTGGAGAAGATCCAGCAGTCATGGTCCATATCGGTACCAATGACAAAGTTAGAGGTAGGGGGAGTGTCCTTAAAAATGATTTTAGGGATCTAGGGCATAAGCTTAGGGCAAGGACCTCCAAGGTAGTGTTTTCCGAAATACTGCCTATACCACGAGCCACACAAGAAAGGCAGCGGGAGATTAGGGAGGTAAACAAGTGGCTCAAGAACTGGTGTAGGAAGGAGGGGTTTGGGTTCCTGGAGAACTGGGCCGACTTCTCTGTCGGCTACAGGCTCTACCGTAGGGATGGGCTGCACCTCAATGGGGAAGGGGCAGCTGTTTTGGGGGAGAAGATGGCTAGAAGGCTGGAGGAGTGTTTAAACTAGGGACTGGGGGGGAGGGTAACTACATAATAGGAGGGGAAGATAGTGCAGATAGAGACCTGGGGCAAGGTAATGGAACTGGGGGAGGAATGGAAGGAGGAACTAGAACAGATCAGAAGGAAAGGTGTAGGGTAAGAAATATACACCAACCTCTTAATTGTTTGTACACTAATGCCAGAAGCCTAGCTAATAAAACTGGTGAACTGGAATTAGTGATGTGTGAGGAGGACTATGACATAGTGGGAGTAACTGAGACATGGCTGGATGATAGCTATGACTGGGCAGTTAACGTACAGGGTTACAATCTTTTTAGAAAGGATCGTCAAAACCGGAGAGGGGGAGGGGTCTGCCTTTATGTAAAGTCATGCCTAAAGCCCACACTCCGGGAAGATATAAATGAGGGACATGAAGATGTGGAGTCACTGTGGGTAGAAATAAATGGAGCCAAAAACAATAATAAAATACTACTAGGGGTTTATTATAAACCACCCAATATATCAGAGACCACAGAAAATCTACTTCTAAATGAAATAGACGAGGCGGCAAATCATAATGAGGTCGTTATTATGGGGGACTTCAACTACCCAGATATAGACTGGGAAACTGAAACCTGTACATCTCATAAAGGAAACAGGTTCTTGGAAATAACCAAAGACAATTACCTTTCCCAACTGGTTCAGGACCCCACTAGAGGGACGGAACAACAGATGTGCAGGTCGGGGGACACCTGGGAAACAGTGACCATAATATAATAACCTTCCAATTGTCATTCAAAAGAGCGTTTCTTCAGGGAGGAACAAAAATACCAAACTTCAAAAAAGCAAAACTTAGCCAACTAAGAGAGGCCATAGGCCTAACTAACTGGGACAAAGTCCTCAAAAATAAAAATACAGCCACAAAATGGGATATTTTTAAAAGCATCCTAATATCTAATTGTGAGAGGTACATACCATATAGGAATAAAATAATAAGAAACAAGAAAAAACCAATGTGGATAAATAGAACTGTAAAGAAAGCAATAAATGACAAAAAGAAAGCATTTAAATCACTAAAACAGGAGGGGAGTGAGGAAGCATTGAAAAACTATAAGGAAAAAAATAGAATATGTAAAAGACACATAAAAACAGCCAAACTAGAGACCGAGAGATTAATCGCCAAAGAGAGTAAAACTAACCCTAAAATGTTCTTCAATTATATAAATACTAAAAAGTATAAACCTGAAGGTGTGGGCCCCTTACAGAGTAATGAGGGGGGAGTAGCAGAGAGCGATGAGGAGAAAGCGAAGCTGCTAAATAACTTTTTCTCCACTGTATTCACTGAGGAAAATAAAATGTCAGATAAAATGCAGAGTATAAAAGTAAATTCCCCTTTAAAAGTGTCCTCTCTGACCCAGGAAGAGGTGCAGCAACGTCTTAAAAATATTAAAATAGACAAATCACCAGGACCGGATGGCATACACCCCCGTATCCTAAGAGAATTAAGTAATGTAATCGACAGACCCTTATTTCTGATATTTAAGGACTCTATACTGACGGGGAGTGTTCCACAGGATTGGCGCATAGCAAATGTGGTGCCAATATTCAAAAAGGGTCCAAAAACAGAGCCTGGAAACTATAGGCCGGTAATTTTAACGTCTGTTGTGGGTAAACTGTTTGAAGGTTTTCTGAGAGATGCTATCTTGGAGTACCTCAATGAAAATAAGCAAATAACTCCATATCAGCATGGCTTCATGAGGGATCGGTCATGTCAAACCAATTTAATCAGTTTCTATGAGGAGGTAAGTTCTAGACTTGACCGCGGCGACTCAATGGATGTCGTATATTTGGACTTCTCCAAAGCGTTTGACACTGTACCACATAAAAGGTTAGTATACAAAATGAGAATGCTTGGCCTGGGAGAAAATGTCTGTATGTGGGTAAGTAACTGGCTTAGTGATAGAAAACAGAGGGTGGTTATTTACGGTACATACTCAGATTGGGTCACTGTCACTAGTGGGGTACCACAGGGGTCTGTATTGGGTCCTATTCTCTTCAATATATTTATTAATGATCTTGTAGAAAGCTTGCACAGTAAAATATCAATTTTTGCAGATGACACTAAACTGTGTAAAGTAATTAACACAGAAGAGGACAGTGCACTGCTACAGCAGGATCTGGATAGACTGGAGGCTTGGGCAGAAAAGTGGCAGATGAGGTTTAACACTGACAAATGTAAGGTTATGCATATGGGAAGGAATAATGCAAGTCACCAGTACATACTAAATGGTAAAGCATTGGGTAACTCTGACATGGAAAAGGACCTAGGAATTTTAGTGAACAGCAAACTAAGCTGCAGAAACCAGTGTCAGACAGCTGCTGCCAAGGCCAATAAGATAATGGGTTGCATCAAAAGAGGCATAGATGCCCATGATGAGAACATAGTCCTGCCACTTTACAAATCACTAGTCAGACCACATATGGAGTACTGTGTACAGTTCTGGGCTCCTGTGAACAAGGCAGACATAGCAGAGCTGGAGAGGGTTCAGAGGAGGGCAACTAAAGTAATAACTGGAATGGGTGGACTACAGTACCCAGAAAGATTATCAAAATTAGGGTTATTCACTTTAGAAAAAAGACGACTGAGGGGAGATCTAATAACTATGTATAAATATATCAGAGGTCAGTACAGAGATCTCTCCCATCATCTATTTATCCCGAGGACAGTGACCATGACGAGGGGACATCCTCTGCGTCTGGAGGAAAGAAGGTTTGTACATAAACATAGAAGAGGATTCTTTACGGTAAGAGCAGTGAGACTATGGAACTCTCTGCCTGAGGAGGTGGTGATGGTAAGTTCACTAAGAGAGTTCAAGAAGGGCCTGGATGTATTTCTGGAGGGTAATAATATTACAGGTTATAGTTACTAGAGAGGGGTCGTTGATCCAGGGAGTTATTCTGATTGCCTGACTGGAGTCGGGAAGGAATTTTTCCCCCTAAAGTGAGGAAAATTGGCTTCTACCTCACAGGGTTTTTTGCCTTCCCCTGGATCAACTTGTAGGAAAACAGGCTGAACTGGATGGACAGATGTCTTTTTTCGGCCTTACAAACTATGTTACTATGTTACTATGTTACTATGTTGATGCTGGCGTTTCTTAGATTTGTTTTTAAGGTGTTCCAGCGTGCCTAGTGTGGATCCTGTTTTGGGAGGCCTTACATGTGGTGGTTCAGCCGGACAGCAGTCAGTTGGGGTTTCGTAGATGTGAGGGGGTGATACACTGGCTGGGCCTTCGAGGTATGGTGTGGAGTAGGGTACTGCCAGAGTTTTATAAGTTTGCATGGCTAGATGAGGCTCCTGGGATTTTAGTTTTGCATGTGGGGGGGGACAACTTAGGGGGTTGCCCTTTTAGGGAGCTGATTAAGGATATCAAGTTTGTCTTGTTAAGACTGTGGGCACAGTTCCCGTGGGTCATGACGGTGTGGTCGGATATTGTGCGGAGGAAGAGGTGGAGCGACGCAATGCGAGGTCAGTGGATAGGGTCAATAAGGCCCGAATTATGGTTAATCGGTCAGGAATGGGGGAGTGGCAGTGTGGCACAGGGAGTTCGAGGATGGCGAGGGTTTTTTTTAGCGGGAGGACAGAGTGCATCTTATTGCAGTGGGCATCGATTTGTGGTGCTCGGCCCTGCAGGATAAGATTGAGGTGGCGCTTCGGGTGTGGCGGGACGCAAGGGGATGAAGGTTCACACCTTGCGTTTTGGCGGTTGGAGGGTCCTTGGAGTTGGTGGAATGGTGGCTCTGGAGTGGTGGGGAGGGAGCCAAGAGGGCTCTGGACTCCTCAGGCCTTGGAATCGGAAGGGTGAGATGGCGGGAATCTGCCCAGGTGTAGCCCATGTTTGCACGGTTCTGCCTCTGAGCTGACGGCTATACGGCTAGAGGTAATTTAGTTGAGGGGCGGGGCAGATTTCTGCCAGATTTTAGGGCTCCAAAGACCTTCCCCGTTTAGGAATGTTTTTGGGGTCATTGAGAGGCCTTAAGGAAAGAAGGCCTTTGGGGATGTTATGTTATTTATGGTATTTATGTTGTTTTTGTTAATAAAATGGCTGCTGTGGCCAAATCCACCTTTGGCTGAAGTGCCTTTCTTGGGATTAAGGGAAGTCGAGGGTTGTGGGGTGGTGGCAGTAGCCAGGAGGAGAGAGCGATTCGACAATACCCAGCAAGGACATGGGCATGGTCATTAGGATTGGTATGTGTAATTGTCGCCTTCCATGGGCAGAAGGAGGAACTGTCTACCACAAGCGTCTTCTAATCACTTTCTCACCAGGGAACTGAAGTATGAAACACATGGAGCTGAGTTTGTGCGAGTAGACAGTAACTGAGACGATTATGACATGCAGAGGTTTCCTCAGGTCAGTTATCCTGCTTGGAGTTGTAGTTGGAAGTACAGACTTGATTTTTTGCTTCCTCTACATTGACAGGTCCCATATGATTAGCGGATTAAGTACAACCCCAACTCTCCAGGGTCAGTATATTCAAGGAGTCTAAGAGGAAGATGCTGGGAGTTTACCTTAAAGTTAATTTCCACTTTGTATTAGGTTAGTTTTGTCCTTGTCTCACTAGGCATGAACTGATGGTTATGTCTCATTGCAATACCATCCCCTGCAGAGATGGGGCACTCTTTGACAAATAATGCACCAACCAGCCATGTGCGTATAGAGACAAGCACCATTACCCACCGTTCGAGAACCCCAGACAAGGAAAGCTGTGAACCAAGGTGGAGAGCAGTACGTACAACCTGAAAGCAACCAGGGCAGAACTAGACTTACCTCTCCTGACCATAGGAATCCCTAATGATAGAGTCTGTCAGACTTACTGACTGAAGTATTAATTTCTGACTGTCTCCAATATCCCTAGAATTCCCTGAGAGCTATCCTGCATTAGAACTCGCTCAGGAATATATAGTGAGATACGTGGTCTTTCTGTCTTCGCTCAACAATCTGGATGAGGGAGAGTTCACAGGACCATTATTTTTCCATTCTTTTGATCCAGATTGCATGCAGGACTTTTTCTGTAAAAAAAAACATCTCAGATGGACATGGCTCAAACAGATGTCAAATGTGCGTAACTAATGTGTGAGATCAGGAAACCGTGAACATTGTATTTGTGTAAATTAAATTAAATGATCTAGACAAACATTCTGCAGTTTGGCCACAAGAGGCTGTTGTTTCCTAAGAATATCTAAAAGGACTGCATTTCTTTATTCATTAGTGGTTAAAAACTCTCAGGGGTGGAGTTACAAGCCTGGAAGGAAGTGAAGCAGCAGCCATCTTAGAGTGAGCCTTAGAGAAACACAAAGGAGCTCAACATCCAAGCGTGAGAGCATCCTTCAGGGACCAGAGCTGCAGCCAAGGGGAGCTGATCATGTCCCTTATAATGAGCTTGTCTTGCTGCCAACTGTCTTATCAGGAGGTTGCACACAGCTCCAGCACCGCAAGCAAGTTAGATGTCAGTTCCAAGCTTCACATTGAGATGGTGATCATCCAGGATGTTTGAATGGAGAGGCTCCATGAATTACACATGGAGTTTTCTCGATGATTCACTTCTTGGATCAACTTTGTGTTCACTTTTCAGGCAGTGAGGCAATGTAGGCACCACTGGCGTAGCTATAGAGGTCGCAGCGGTCGCAGTTGCGACCGGGCCCCTAAGCCAGGGGCACTGTATTTTCCCTTTATAAGATGTAGATAGTGCATCGCTAGTATGCAGGAGGAGGGGAAGAGAAGCGCTGGTAGCGCCGTACATTACTTACCCCTCCTCCTGCTCGCTCCTCTCTGGGCTCACATTTCTGTGTCCTGACTGCCTGCAGCATCAGGACATACAGAGCGCACTCTGACCTGACGCTGCAGGAGGTCAGGTGACTGCAGCGCGGGCCCTGAGAAGAGGAGACAGCCAGGCCCGGGAGAGTGGCAGCAGGAGAGGTTATTGTTTTCCAGTCTGATCTGAGGTTTGATATGGGGGGTCTGAAAGGTCTAATGGGGGAAACTGGGGGTCTAGAGAGGTCTGACATGAGGGGGGTCTGGATAGGTCTGACATGGGGGGTGGGGGTCTGGAGAGGTCTGACATGGGGGGGTCTGGAGAGGACTGACATGGGGAGTCTGGAGAGGTCTGACATGGGGGGGGTCTGGAGAGGTTTGACATGGGGGGGGTCTGGAGAGGTTTGACATGGGGGGGTCTGGAGAGGTCTGACATGGGGGGGTATGGAGAGGTCTGACATGGGGGTCTGGAGGTTTAATGGGGGTCTGATATTGTGGCAGGGTCTGATCTGAGGTCTAAAACTGGGGTCTTATATGGGGTCTGACATAGAGGTCTGGTTTGAGATGGGGAGGTCTCATTTAGGGTTTTATATGGGGGTCTGATCTGAAGGGAAGGGGGTATTTTTTGTACTGGCGCACTATTTGTTTGGTACTAGTGGTTTCAGGGAGATCATAATGAGGTCGTTATTATGGGGGATTTCAACTACCCAGATATAGACTGGGAAACTGAAACCTGTATATCTCATAAAGGAAACAGGTTTTTGGCAATAACCAAAGACAATTAATTACCTTTCCCAACTGGTTCAGGACCCGACTAGAGGGATGGCCAAACTGGACTTAGTATTAACCAATAGACCTGACAGAACAACAGATGTGCAGGTTGGGGGACACCTGGGAAATAGTGACCATAAAATAATAACCTTCCAATTGTCATTTAAAAGAGCATTTCTTCAGGGAGGAACAAAAATACCAAACTTCAAAAAAACAAAATTTAGCCAACTAAGAGAGGACATAGATCTAACTAACTGGGACAAAGTCCTCAAAAATAAAAATACAGCCACAAAATGGGATATTTTTAAAAGCATTAAAATATCTAATTGTGAGAGGTACATACCTTATGGGAATAAAAGGTTAAGGAACAAGAAAAAAAACAATGTGAATAAATAAAACTGTAAAGAAAGCAATAAATGACAAACAGAAAGCATTTAAATCACTAAAACAGGAGGGTGGCGAGGAAGCATTGAAAAACTATAAGGAAAAAAATAGAATATGTAAAAGACAAATAAAAACAGCCAAACTAGAGACCGAGAGATTAATCGCCAAAGAGAGTAAAACTAACCCTAAAATGTTCTTTAATTATATAAATGGTAAAAAGTATAAACCTGAAGGTGTCGGCCCCTTACAGAGTAATGAGGGGGGGAATTGCAGAGAACGATGGGGAGAAAGCAAAGCTACTAAATATCTTTTTCTCCACTGTATTCACTGAGGAAAATAAACTGTCAGATGAAATGCAGAATATAAAAGTAAATTCCCCAACAAAAGTGCCCTGTCTGACCCAGGAAGAACTACAGCGACGTCTTAAAGAGATTAAAATAGACAAATCACCAGGACCGGATGGCATACACCCCCGTATCCTAAGAGAATTAAGTAATGTCATCGCCAGACCCTTATTTCTGATATTTAAGGACTCTATACTGACAGGGAGTGTTCCACAGGATTGGCGCATAGCCAATGTGGTGCCAATATTCAAAAAGGGTCCAAAAACAGAGCCTGGAAACTATAGGCCAGTAAGTTTAACATCTGTCATGGGTAAACTGTTTGTGGGTTTTCTAAGAGATGCTATCTTGGAGTACCTCAATGAAAATAAGCAAATAACTCCATATCAGCATGGCTTCATGAGGGATCGGTCATGTCAAACCAATTTAATCAGTTTCTATGAGGAGGTAAGTTCTAGACTGGACCGCGGCAAATCAATGGATTCGTACATCTGGACTTCTCCAGAGCATTTGACACGGTACCACATAAAGGTTAGTATATAAAATGGTTAGTATATAAAATGAGAGTGCTTGGCCTGAGAGAAAATGTCTGTATGTGGGTAAGTAACTGGCTCAGTGATAGAAAACAGAGGGTGGTTATTAATGGTACATACTCATATTGGGTCACTATCACTAGTGGGGTACCACAGGGGTCAGTATTTGGCCCTATTCTCTTCAATATATTTATTAATGATCTTGTAGAAGGCTTGCACAGTAAAATATCAATTTTTGCAGATGACACTAAACTGTGTAAAGTAATTAACACAGAAGATGACAGTACACTGCTACAGCAGGATCTGGATAGACTGGAGGCTTGGGCAGAGAAGTGGCAGATGAGGTTTAACACTGAGAAATGTAAGGTTATGCATATGGGAAGGAATAATGCAAGTCACCAGTACATACTAAATGGTAAAACATTGGGTAACTCTGACATGGAAAAGAACCTAGGAATTTTATTGAACAGCAAACTAAGCTGTAGAAACCAGTGTCAGACAGCTGCTGCCAAGGCCAATAAGATAATGGGTTGCATCAAAAGAGGCATAGATGCCCGTGATGAGAACATAGTCCTGCCACTTTACAAATCACTAGTCAGACCACATATGGAGTACTGTGTACAGTTCTGGGCTCCTGTGAACAAGGCAGACATAGCAGAGCTGGAGAGGGTTCAGAGGAGGGCAACTAAAGTAATAACTGGAATGGGTGGACTACAGTACCCAGAAAGATTATCAAAATTAGGGTTATTTAATTTAGAAAAAAGACGACTGAGGGGAGATCTAATAACTATGTATAAATATATCCGGGGTCAGTACAGAGATCTCTCCCATGATCTATTTATCCCCAGGACTGTTACTGTGACGAGGGGACATCCTCTGTGCCTGGAGGAAAGAAGGTTTGTACACAAACATAGAAGAGGATTCTTTACTGTAAGAGCAGTGAGACTATGGAACTCTCTGCCTGAGGAGGTGGTGATGGTAAGTTCAGTAAAAGAGTTCAAGAGGGGCCTGGATGTATTTCTGGAGTGTAATAATATTACAGGTTATAGTTACTAGAGATGGGTCGTTGATCCAGGGACTTATTCTAATTGCCTGATTGGAGTCGGGAAGGAATTTTTTCCCTAAAGTTGGGAAAATTGGCTTCTACCTCACAGGGGTTTTTTTGCCTTCCTCTGGATCAACTTGTAGGAAAACAGGCCGAACTGTATGGACAGATGTCTTTTTTCGGCCTTATAAACTGTTACTATGTTACTGTTACTATGACTGTTTCTGCAGGATAGTATTGGGGAGCACAACAGATACAGTATTGCCGGTGGCAAGATGAGGTGTTGAGAAGGTGTGAGGATGATGGAAAAGTAAGAAAGTAAGATGTCTGTTTGTTAAACTCTGCAGAGACGAGGCGCGGCTGAAAGAAGTCACCATGGCGGTCTGGTCTGAATGGAGAAGACGAGGAAAGAAAATGTATACATCAGAGGAGACGTCACTGGATGTAAGAGGTACATATGTGGCGCTGTGTTACTCTGTATGTTCTCTAAAGTATGTCTTTAAAGGCTTTTTTTTTTTGTACGAGCACTGCCTTCTCTGCTCCGTTTACTGCTCATCACTGCAAATGCTACAGCGAGCAGGTGAACAGAGTGGAGAAAGCAGCTGATCTGCGGGGGTGCTGGGGTACCCCACCAATCTTATATTTATGACCTATCCTAGGTCATCCTAGGTAACATTAGGACTGGAGGGAAGAGGTTAGGTTGAGAATTTGGCATGGGGGGGTTTCAATTTTTGACTTGGACAACAGAAAAGATAGGTGCACCAGCGCTTAGTGGTGGTGGTGGTGGGGGGCCCAAGCTGAACTCTTGCACCAGGGCCCATGAGACTTTAGCTATGCCCCTGGTAGGCACTATATAGTTCCACCTATTTTCCACCTGGCCCAGGCTCATGGAAGTTGCATTGTGCTTTGTTCAAACAGGAGAAACTGGTGGTTAAACTGAGTATGTTAAAGTCTATTTTTATTTTTCCTTTCAGGCCAAGAGCAGACATGTGTGAGAAGAAGCGAGACTTAAGAGAACTATAACACTTCCATTCCAAGGTGGAGAATCTGGAGAAGGGTGAGAAATGTAATTTGTTTTTTTTTTGTTCAGAAAACTCTATGCCTGCTTCATGCCCCTGACTGAGATGGGACAGGAAACATGCAATCAGAGAAAGAGGCAGTGATGGGAGTCATCACAGACTACTATAGTAACCTCTGCTCCCTGAAGACCAGTGACCCCAAAGCCACCAATAAGTTACTCTCAGGAATTACTAACCATTTTGATCCTGCAGGTACCAAGGTCATGGATATCACTCTGATGGTGGTTTAGCTGCTTTCTTCCACTAGATCCTTTATGTTTTGCAGGACCCCAGGCAGTGATCATCTTCCAGTGGAAATCTTGGTAGTGCTGTTGGAATTTTATGAGGAAATGGTGGTGGAGGGTAGACTGGCCCTTCACTGAGGGAAAGAAAGATCATTATCCTGTATTAATAGTTAGAGATTTAAAAAAACTGACATCCCACCTCTTCCCTGAATGTGGACTACAACATCCTCACCTGGACCTGCCCTGCAACATTTCTGACCATAGGATTGCTGTTAGCCTTGCTATCATCAAGAGACGTGGTGCACTGTATCAAAGTCCGCTATGTACACGACCCTAGTCAGTCTTAATTAGGAAACCTTTGGCTGAGAGTTTCATGAATTAATGGACAAAGCTTTGCATAAGCCGAGTTTAGGCAGAATGTTCTGTTCGTATATTATGTACCTTGACACTTACAGAGCAGTGTTTGTGAATGGCTAGAAGACTGGACCCTTTCTAGAGTGAGACAAAGTTTTCATCTTTCACCTCTTTGGTATGTGCTGTAGAGCTCTTCACAGAATTTGCCAAAAGAAAAGAGAGATTAGAGAGAACTCTGGACCAGGACCAGAAAACTTTGAGGTCAAGTGCTTGCTCTACATGGACTGTCTACTACACTGGCCAATGTTCAGAGACTGCAGTCATCCAGATAGGTGGGGAGTTCGGAGAAGCTTAAGGCCCATGGTCAACTGCTGGAAGTCATAAGCTATGCTCTTTGGGGTCTGGCACATGTCAATCTCTACTCCCTTTCCATTTACCATCAAGCCTGGGAGTCTGGTTTGGGAAGCAGGCCAAAGCCCTAAAATCTTGGGAAGAATGCTCGGCCATTTCTACCAGTTAATTGGACCAAAGAGACTCAGGTAGCACTCATCCTGTATAATAAAGTTTTGCTTATTGTCCTTACACCACAAAGGCATGGCCCCCTTTGGCAATATCTGTAGCTCTAGAAATGGTGGCAAAGTAAAAAAAAAAAAAAAATTGACAGCGGGCCACTGGGCTCCAACATTGCACTTCCCTGACCTTAAGATTTGACTACAACTGCAGATGCCGGGAATATTACTTAGACAATCCTCTGCCTTACTCTTCAACAATGTAGAAATTCTCTGGGAATTGGTTTTAAATCCACAAAGGCAAATAAAATATCACTTTTGCTGTGGATTGGTGTGGAATAAAGAATAAATGTCTAATTATGGCTCTGTCAGTGATGAGGTGTAGTATAAGAACGTAATAACCTTTATTGGTTTACTTTACAAAGTACGCTGAATAACTAACCTAATATCTGGCAGAAAAGTGCTGACAACAACAATCGGATGTGTCAGTAGGAAGAAAGTAATGCTGATGTTCTCCCATCTGTTCACTGCTGAAGCCCCTAGTCGGGTTAATAAGATAATTACTGTAAGTTACCGCGAAGCCCCCGGTCAGTGAGTAATGAAGAAAACAAGGCAGTATTCACACAGAGGCTGAGTGGGGTGGCTTGCAGCTGATGAAGGACAGTAACATTGACGAGGCTAAAGTTGTTTTCTTATTAACATTTGTTTTTTTTTTTAACTTTATTTTGAGATGTTATCACCAGTAATAAAAACAAAAGTTGCAGTGAGCTGTTGAAGGTGACATTAAAAAAAAAAACAAATGATGAGCACAAAATGGGCAAAAACAAAACTGTGATGTAAAAAATAATTAAATTTGGGCCACTGATCTCGCACGGTTACCAAACAGAGGGTGCCCCGCATCATATACTGTTCAGCCTGGCCCAAACAGGTTCTGGGCATGAAAACTGCATCAAAGTGGGCAAACAAACACTTTTCACTGACTTGAATAAGTAACTGATATTTAAGGGTTAAATGAATTTGGGCCACTAATCTTGCACTGCCAACAAAAAGAGGGTTATGCCCCACATCATATTTATCCTCGTGACTGTGACGAGGGGACATCCTCTGCGTCTGGAGGAAAGAAAGTTTGTACACAAACATAGAAGAGCATTCTTTACGGTAAGAGCAGTGAGACTATGGAACTCACTGCCTGAGGAGGTGGTGATGGTAAGTTCACTAAAAGAGTTCAAGAGGGGCCTGGATGTATTTCTGGAGTGTAAGGCCTCTTTTACACGAGCGTCACGGATTAGGTCCGGATGCGTTCAGGGTGCGTTCAGGGAAACTCGCATCATTTTACAAGCAAGTTCAGTGAGTTTTGTCTGCGATTGCGTTCAGTTTTTTCCGCGCGGGTGCAATGCATTTTAATGCGTTTTTCACGCGCGTGATAAAAAAATGAACGTTTACAAACAATATCTCTTAGCAACCATCAGTGAAAAACGCATTGCATCCGCACTTGCTTGCGGATGCAATGCGTTTTTCACACAGCCCCATTCACTTCTATGGGGCCAGGGCTGCGTGAAAAATGCAGAATATAGAACATGCTGCGATTTTCACGCAACGCAGAAGTGATGCGTGAAAAAAAAAACGCTCATGTACACAGACCTATTGAAATGAATGGGTCAGGATTCAGTGCGGGTGCTATGCGTTCACGTCACGCATTGCACCCATGCGGAAAACTCACTCGTGTGAAAGGGGCCTAATAATATTACAGGTTATAGCTACTAGAGATGGGTCGTTGATCCAGGGAGTTATTCTGACTGCCTGATTGGAGTCGGGAAGGAATTTTTTCCTCTAAAGTGGGGAAAATTGGCTTCTACCTCACAGGGTTTTTTTTTTTGCCTTCCTCTGGATCAATTTATAGGATAACAGGCCAAACTGGATGGACAGATGTCTTTTTCCGGCCTTATAAACTATGTTACTATATACTGATGGTACTCTTTGTGCTGTGGATGGACACTAACAAATATTGGTTCAGAAGCTCAGTTTATCTTCTAAAGTAATGTTTATTGGCCTCCTTTAGGGGGCCTCATTGTATTTTACTTGCTTACATAGGAGCAACATATTACATGCGCACCTCCTTACAGACATTGTCATCACTCACATCAACTGTCTCTGGAGTGTGGAAGAAAACCCACAGTCTACAAAAATATGTCACACCTGAACTAAGGCCTGCACTGCAACAAGACACCAGTGTTAACCACTGAGCCACCATGCTGCACAATAGCAGCAAACACTGTGGGAGCATAGAATGTCATAGCAAAGAAGTTAGTAATAAAAAAAATTAAATGGGTTCTCTAAATACTTGGTCATTTCACCACCCACCTCATTGAGCAGCATGGTGGTTTGGTTTTTAGCATTTTTACAGCAGTAGAGTGAAGGTTGACATCAGCATGGAGGTTGTGTGTTCTCTGTGGGTTTTATTCCTACACTCCAAAGACATTGTATTGTGAGTGATGCCAATGTCTGTAAGGAGCTGTGTGATATGTGGCTGCTATGGTTAGTGAGCAAAATAAATTGATGGTAAATTTTACCTAACCTACCAATTGTTACTCTCCTCAAGCAAGACTTCCATTTACTCTGCAGCACTGTACAAAGAGGCTTATCACTCCCTGCCCCCATTGGAGCTCACTACCTAGCTGCATGTTTCTGGAGGACACTCATGGAGAACATAACCTCCATGCCAATATCAGTCTCATGTGGATTGAAACCCAACACAGCCATGCTAATTACTGAGCCACCATCCAGCTTAATATTAGCATGCAATATGAGGTATGTGGTGACATGAACTAGCAATGGGCACCATATTTTTTTAGCAAACACATTTCCATCACTTCATAGAGTTTTCAAAAGCACTTTCATATGTTGGGTAACATGGTGGCTCAGAGGTTTAGCACTTGTGTTTTGTTAGTACTGGGGTCCTCGTTTCAAATCTGATCAAATACAATGTGGCCTAGAGACTGTGTGTTCTCCCTGGATTTTTCTTTTCTTACGTTGGACTATGAGTGGTGGCTATGGCTGTGTAATATGTTGCTATTATATGGCTGATGAAAAATAAATTGGATTTGAATCAAGGATTTCAGTGCTACAATACCTAACTGACTATCCACTGAGCCATGAGGCTTCCCAACATGCAAGGCTATTTTTACAAGCACTATGAGGTGATGGAAAGATAACAAATGGGGAAGGGGCTCCTCCCATTGCTAGGTCATGTCATCATTCATGTTATAGGTTTGGCTTCTGTTGAGCAGTGTGGTGGCTCCAGAGATTAGTAGTGCACTGCTACCTGATGGTGGAGAGATTTGGGGGCCCTTGGTTCAAGCCTGATGTGTGGCTCGGAATTAGTAGGTGGTAAAGGGGCAGATGTTTTTGTAGATTTGCTTTTTTAGGGGCAAAAAAAAAAAAAGTGTTGTGTTTGGTCTCCACCTGGGAGACCACCATTAATTATACTTGCACAAATTGAACCTTACTTTCCTGTCTCCAATTGGATCTTACCACCTAGCTGCACCTTTCTGGAGAACAGTAAAACCTCCCCATCAGATAACAGCATTAGGTTGGGTTTGAACCAAGGAACACATTATTGTAAGATGCCAGTGCTAACCTCTGAGCCACCACTCAGCTCAGTAGTAGCAAGCAATTGGTGGTGAATGATGACATGGACCAGCAATGGGAGGAGACCCTTTAATTGAAGAGATGTCTATGTAGTTTCAGTGTTTCTCAATGTTCCTAAGCCTAGTACTGCCCAAGTACTTGATGAATGAGGGCAGAAGGCAAATGAGCCAACAGCAGCAATAAAAGGCAAGTGGATCCTTTGAAATAATCACTCAGTTCCACCAGCCCAGATTAGATTTGAACTCAGGACCCCAGTACTGCAAAACATCAATGCTAACCACTAAGCCACCATGCTACCTAGCATAATAGCATCTGTTGGCGGAGTGGCGGAGTGGCGGAGTGGCGGAGTGGCGGAGTGGCGGAGTGGCGGAGTGGCGGAGTGGCGGAGTGGCGACATCAGATGCCTTACTTTTGGCTATGACTTCCCAATTCCAAACTGCAAAGGAACCTCAGGTTCTTAGTTCCCTTTCCAGATTCTCTATGTAGGAGACCACAATACTTCAGAAACCGCTGAATAAGAGAATATCTACAGAATACCCCCTCACAATTGAAAGTACAGGGATATTTATAGTCCTCACCATATGAGATGTAGAAGAAGGAGCTGGATGAAGAACCGCTTATTCCGCAAAACGATGGAGAACTGTCAAAGTGTGAGGACATATAGTGCTAGACCAACATTCATTGGTGTCCTCTTAGGGAGGCCTTCATTTATTGTACTCTCATAGCACTGTACAGAGTATCACCACTCACTGCCCCCTTTTGGAGCTGATCACCTAATCTCCAAAATAACCAAGCTGCACCTTAATGGAGGAAACCCACAGAGAAAGAACTACAGGCAGATAATAGCCTTGGGTGGACTCAAACCCAGGCCCACAGTTGTGAAAGCCACCCACAATACATAATGAGCCACAAAGGAGCATGATGAAGTGAGTGGTGACATGAACCAGCAATTGGGGAGGAAGGGGGGCTTCATTTTTGCTTTCACATTTCCATTACTTGAAAGTGTTTTCAAAAGTGCTTAGCAGTCTTGGGCAGCATGGTGGCTCAGTGAGTAACACTTCTGTCTTGTGGTGGTAGGCCTTGATTCATATCTGACCTCGGGTGACATCATTTTGGTGATTGTATGTGTTCTCACTTGGTTTCCTCCCACAATCCAAGGACATCTGACTGTAAGAGGATGAGATCATCTATGAGATGCTATGTGATGTTCTGCTGCTGTATAAGCCAGGAAGACAAATTACAGTCTATTCAAGATGAGACCAAGAAATCTTACTAAAGTAATATTTCCTTATGCCCTCTTAGGCCAACTGCCATTAATTCTACTCCCAAAGCACCTAGAATACCATCAACCCCTGGGAGAAGGCATCCATGTGTTTCCAGATCCTGTACAACACATTTCAGTCCTTCTCTTCATATGGCTATTTTTACCTTGAGGCAGATACAATGACATAGGAATCTCCCAGACACAGCGCCCCCTGTAACCGCGCCCATGACATCAAGGTCCAAACCGTTATTTGGAGATAATTGCTTCTGATCTTATTGTAATTCTCAATATCGATTCTTCACTTGCAGTACAACCTTTCACCACTGGCAGCAGCACCCCTATGATATTTTAGCCTACCGTAAAGGGACAGTATGGGAGATATTTTCTCTCATGAGAGTCATCACCCAACTTTCTCAGACCCCTGAATAAATTGTCTCATTTCCAGCACTTACCCTAACACTTACATGACAAATCTTTCCTGTTAAACACATCCATCCCCAATCCCTACATAACAAGCAAATTTGCCATTCAGGCCTCTAGGAAAGCTGGGCGGCCACCCCATATGGGAGCTGCTATTGAGCTATCACCCAGCTTTTCTAGAGCCCTGAGTTACAGATCTGCTTGGTCTACATCAGTCCATCCCCTATCACTGCAGAACATGGCCTTGTGCCATTCAGGATTGTAGAAAAGCTGGGTGATAGCCCCCGTGACATCACAGGACAACCATACTGGTGGTCACCCAGCTTTTCCAGGAACAGATATCACGAATAGAATTGGTGACACTTTGAGAGGAGTTACTTAGAATAACAGCTGGTAATTTCATCATTAGCGTTCATGGTCTTGGATACACTGGAGACACTGAAGAATTTCTTTGGAATTTTCCTTTTATTTCTTTTTTCATGTAATAAATGTCGATCACACAACATTTGGAGGATACGCCTCCTTCTTAATGTGTACTGACGTGGGTCACTCAGATGTTATATACCCTCCCACAAATGAAGAAATACTGAAAATACAAATCCCAAATAAAGTACGTAGAAAACCCCCAGAAGTGCTGCGATCACGGTCATGGTCTGTAACTTTACTGTCCGATACGTTCCGCTCTTTCATGATCTTCTTTCTGTTTCCTCACTATTATCTACCGACACGCCCCCACAATCTGACAAATTATGTCTTGCTTCATAGAAATGTCTCATAACCGTTGTGTCACCGACCCAGCGTTCTGCGTCTTCCCCGTTCTGTTCCCTTCATGTGTCATATATGATCTAGTACATGATCTATGTTCATTTATACAATACCTCTAAATAGCGCCGTACAGTATCATATGTGCCTAAATAATGCTGCCATATAGTGCATTACATCATACATCACAGCGCCACCTAATGCTAGAAATGCCAAACAATACTTCCATATAACAGCACCACAAAGTATCACACGTCCGAGTGATACTGCCCTATACTGTCTAAGAACCCCACCATGAAGAGCCCAACTCCGCAGCCAACTTCCATCCCTCAGAAGTCCCACCATCACGACACAGCTGAATCTGGATGTCCAGGTGGGGTAAGGTAGGGAAAATGGGCACTTCTAGGAGGTGGAGATCCCAGGGACAATTAATCCATCGCTCCTCCTATAGTCCGATCCTGGGAAGAGCACAAGGAGGAGATCTGTGAAGGAAATACAATATTCTCCTCGCCCGGTCAGAGTCGAGGAGGATCGCAGCTTTCTGGAGGGGGCCGCTGTCATAAAATCAGGCTCTTTATTGTACCAAAATAATAGAATTTCAGCTCAATTTACTACGACCGATGAGTAAAGTTCAGTCCAAATTCTCGTTTCATCTGCAAAAAAATAGAAAAATAAATTATGATCAGTAATAATTCCAATCATAACTGCCCCCCCTTGCCATAAATAATCCCTGGAGTGGTGTCCAAGGTGCTCATATAAGGCCCCATTCACACGTCCTGATTTTTGCTCCGCATCCTATCCGCGTCCGATCAGCAATAACGGATCTAAAATGCGAATAGTATGCGGATCCATTCATTTCAATGGTTCCCGAAAAAATGCGGACATCACTCCATGTGTTGTCCGCATCCATGTTTCCATTCCGATCTTCTACTTTCATCCCGAAATTGCGGTCCATAGCCCAATACAAGTCTATGGGACGTCCGTAAATGTGGAAGACATGCGTGCGGAAAGGCATCCGCATGTCATCTGCATTTGCGGATTCCGTTCCAGGAGGGTAGAAAAAAAAAAAAAAAGGTACAGATGTTAATCAGCCTTCCGTTTTTTGCGGATCCTTAAAAAACGGATGACATATGGATACATCCTTTCCGTTTTTTACGGAAAAACGGAACGGATGTGCTAGAAAAACTGAGTTTTTTGCGGAACAACGGATCCGCAAAAAACTGACCGTTTTCCAGGATTTGCACAAATACGGACGTGTGAATGAAGCCTAACTCAATGGAGAGGGAAAGCCAGACAGGAGTCACTACCCCCAGCAGAATTCCCTATCTGTCCTTAGGCCGCAGATACGATTGAAAGTTGTGGCCTGGGCCGATTCTAGCTTTCTGCTGCCTGAGGTAAATACTGAACTGGTGCGCCCAATCCCCCCCACCCCTGTGCCAAATTCTCAATCCAACCCTTCCCCTCCAGCCCTACTGCTAAAAGCACATTTGAATGGGACATTACATATAGCACCACATACCTCTTATGTCCAGTAATGTCTCCTCTGATGTAGACGTTCTCTTTTCCCATCTTCTCCATTCAGTGCAGACAACCATGACGACGTCTTTCAGCCACATCTCGCCTCTGAGATGCCCATGTCCTGCTGCAGGAGGTAATGAATCTGGGAGCATCAGATATCTAGGTGCCCAGCCGGCAGCCATGAGGAGGGCTGGGGCGTTCCACTGGGCATCGGCCCACAAGAATCATCCCAGTAAGTTCTATGGCCAGTCCACCCCTATATTTTTTTTAAAAAAAAAGCTAGAACCAGCCCTGTATCTCACATGGAACCAGAAATCTCCCCAGTCATTGCTCTGCTAGATTTATCACAAACTGTATACTATATAGCGCTCATTGCTGGAGAGCAGGGAGCTCAGCTCCCAGCGCTCCTCCCCTCCTTCAGGCCTGCTGCGCTCGGAATGGTGAAGCAGGGAGACTTCTCCCTGCTCCTCCATTCAGTCTGCACAGATCGCGCTGCCGGCAGGTGTGGGCAGAGCCTGCAGCCTGGAGATCTGCATAAGCTCCGCCCACACAGATCTCTCAAAACTGTGTTTTGTTTTGTTTATTATTATGGAGGGGGCACAGAGGTCTTTATTACTATGGAGGGGGCACAGAGGTCTTTATTACTATGGAGGGGCACAGAGGTCTTTATTATTATGGAGGGGCACAGAGGTCTTTATTATTATGGAGGGGCACAGAGGTCTTTATTATTATGGAGGGGCACAGAGGTCTTTATTACTATGGAGGGGGCACAGAGGTCTTTATTATTATGGAGGGGCACAGAGGTCTTTATTATTATGGAGGGGCACAGAGGTCTTTATTATTATGGAGGGGCACAGAGGTCTTTATTATTATGGAGGGGCACAGAGGTCTTTATTACTATGGAGGGGGCACAGAGGTCTTTATTACTATGGAGGGGGCACAGAGGTCTTTATTATTATGGAGGGGCACAGATGTCTTTATTATTATGGAGGGGCACAGAGGTCTTTATTATTATGGAGGGGCACAGAGGTCTTTATTATTATGGAGGGGCACAGAGGTCTTTATTACTATGGAGGGGGCACAAAGGTCTTTATTATTATGGAGGGGGCACAGATGTCTTTATTATTATGGAGGGGGCACAGATGTCTTTATTATTATGGAGGGGGCACAGATGTCTTTATTATTATGGAGGGGGCACAGATGTCTTTATTACTATGCAGGGGACACAGAGGTCTTTATTACTATGGAGTGGGCACAGAGGGCTTTATCACTATGGAGGGGGCACAGAGGGCTTTATCACTATGGAGGGGACACAATGGGCATTTCTACTCTGAAGGGGGCACAATGGGCATTGCAAATGTGAAAGGGGCACAATGGACATTTATATTTTGGAGGGGGCGCAAAGGGTATTGCAAATGTGAAGGGGGCACAATGGGTATTTCTAATTTGGAGAGGGCATTGCTAATGTGAAGGGGGCACAGTGGGCATTATTATTGTGAAGGGGGCACAATGGGCATTACTGGCACAGAGGGCATTACTACTAAGGGGCATTATTGCTGTGAAGGAGGCACAATAGGGATTAATACTTTGAAGGGAGCACAATGGGGATTATTACTGTGAATGCAGCACAAAGAGGGCATTACAACTGTGAAGTGGCACAAATAGAGCATGTCTACTGTGAAAGGGGCACAGAAAGGACATTCATACGCTGTGAGGAGGAACTAAGGAGGCACCTCAATGTGTCAAGGGCATTAAGGAGCATCATAATGTGTGGAGGCACCAAGAGATCACCCTGCTGTGAGGGTACACCTAGGAATATCATACTCTGTGGAGCGCTAAAGGAATATCATATTGTCCGAAGGGCATTAAAGGGGCATCCTTATTATTAGGGGGTACTGAAAGGTCGTTCTTACTGTTTGGTCGACAGAAAGGAGATTAGGTGGGCTTGGAGGTGTGGATTATTGTAAAAAAAAATAATAATGCAGCGCTACACGCCAATGGTGTTGTCCCTCCTTATATATTTTTTTGTTTTGCAGCTTGGACCTTCACCCTACGGCAGACTCAGGTATGTGGACCTTTACCTAAAGTATTTGAGTACCCCTGCTCTACAGCCTTGTCTCTTTCCTGATCCTCTACAGCAGGGACGCCCAACCTGTGGTCCTCCAGCTGTTGTAAAACTACAACTCTCACCATGCCCTGCTGGAAGCTGATAGCTGTAGGCTGTCTGGGCATGCTGGGAGTTGTAGTTTTGCAATAGCTGGAGGGCGCAGCCTCCTACAGCCTTGTCTCTTACCTGATTCTCCACAGCGTGATCACTTACCTGATCGTCTACAGCCTTGTCACTTACCTGAGCCTCTACAGTCTCGTCACTCACCTGAGCCTCTACAGCCTCATCACTTACCTGATCCTCCACAGCGTCGTCACTTACCTGATCCTCCACAACGTTGTCACTTACCTGATCCTCCACAGCGCCGTCACTTACCTGATCCTCCACAGCGTCGTCACTTACCTGATCTTCTACAGCCTAGTCCCTACCCTGAGCCGCCACAGCCTCGTCACTTACCTGATCGTCTACAGCCTCGTCCCTTACCTGATCCTCTACAGCCTCGTCACTTATCTGATCCTCTACAGCCTCGTCATTTATCTGATCCTCTACAGCCTCGTCACATACCTGATCCTCTACAGCCTTGTCACTTACTTGATCCTATACAGCCTCATCACTTAAAGGGGTTGCGCTGAACCCCGACCTATCTATAATTTCACCCAGGCAGCCTGCCTGACAACAGCATTTCATGCTCTTATGCTCTCCTTTGCCCTGTGCTGAATAGCGCAGGGCAAAGGCATTTTTCCAAGTTCTGGAGACTAACCGGGCTCTGCCAGGCGGAGGCTTCCACCCAGCAGTGAGCCCAGTGACGTCACCGGCACTGATGGGCGGGCTTTAGCGCTGCCCTAGCCAGTAAAATCACTAGGGCAGCGCTAAAGCCGGCCCATCAGAGTCGGTGACGTCACCGAACACACAGCTGGGCGGAAGCCTCTACCCACCAGTGTGTGTTTGTAAATAAAAGAGCCCTTGCCCTGCACGATCCTGCAGAGGGCAAGGGAGCGCATCGGAGCACGAAATGCTGTTATCAGACAGGGGCCTGGGTGAAATTCTGGGTATGTCTGGGTTCAACCCCTTTAACAAACCAGTCTCAGCAAACTACACTTTGCTGAAACCACTGCACCTTCCTGGATTTCATTTACCTCACCGAACTGCAGATTCTGGGTGAAATATACACCCTTCCAGCACTTTACCGTACACCTTACCACAATAGGCATCGGACAGCATCTCAACCAGCCTATGTTCATATAAAAAATGGGTAAATTATTTAACAACCTACCCTATTTATTGTTATAGGGGCATCAGATCACCATGCACAGCACATAACCACAAAGTATTGAAGATTTTTTTTTCTCTCTTTATTATTTTATTTATTTATTTTATGCACTTCTATTTTTGACACAGGGCAATAAAATTGACAATAATATGCAAATTTCTAGATAACTCGTATTTAACAAATAATTTAACATGTAACGCTTACAGTGTTTAGTTTATGTATTCAGTATGTACAATAGGGATAAACTAATGGGGTTGTCCTGCCATATATATTACCTAAGATATACCTATCTTCATCAACATCTGATCAGTGGGGGTGCCGGGTGTCTGATCAGCTGTTTGAAGAGTAGGTGGTGCTCTGTGCGGGTGCTGCTTCCTCTTCATTACACTGTGCATCGTCTCCTGTAGAGTGGCCGCGTAGTCTATATACAAGCACTAACTCTATTAAAGTGAATGGAGGGAGTAATTACATAGACGATGTGTAGAGTAATGAAGAGGAAGCAAAACTCACATAGAGCGTCACCTCCTCCGATCAGATATTGATATTGGCAGGAATACCCCTTTAACATTAAAATTCTCCTTTTCTTCACTAGGACTAACAAGGGTCCCTACTTTTTAAAGGGGAAAATAGCGAGACAATGGCTCACTTTCCCGTCTTGGACAGAAAGACAAATCCCAGGTCAGTCCTCTTCATTCAGGCCACCAGAGGGGTAGATGATGATCTCAACGCAGGTCTCCAGCTGATAAGAGTCCAGATTCATCATTTAATACACACTGAAGGTAAGGCATGCAGAATTCTGAAGAACACGCCCCAGTTATCTTTATTTTATACCCCTGGATAAACATAACGTCTGATGCAAATAACATAAGCATTACACAATTCAAGGTGACATCATCTACCAGAACATAAAAGCATTCAAGATTACATCTGCTCTGGCCCTGAAATATCCTTCTATTAAACTTCCATCCTTGGGCCTTCACATATTTATAGCTTGAGTAATGATAGACACATAGGGAAAAAAAGGACATATGTACATGACTGATATATTACATGTTCACAACTTAACCCTTGCCTTACTTTAGTAGTAATGTGTTTCTCCATTAGCAAGTCCCTTACAGTAAAAAGGGCATAGCATCTCATCATCAAATAACAAGATCAGAAGAAGGAGGAGAGGATAGGAACCGAGGTAAGTACAAATCCACTGGTGGTGCTTTTTGTAGTTTTTTTACTTAAAGAGGACCTTTCACGGATTTGAATTACTGTAGATAAATACCTCTTGTCCCGGGGTACCCCCCGCTGATGCTGCCACTCTGCCTAGTTTTTTAAAATACAGCTCCTACTCCCCGCTGTGCCCGCCTGTAGTTTTCGCGCATCGGTACAGGGAGGAGGAGACGCCGGCATTTCTCAATGGGCGTCTCCTTCTCCCTGGCTGTGCCGCGATCCAATCACAGCGGAGAGCGTCACAGCCAGGGAGAAGGTGAGGTTTTTTTTTCTCCCTGGCTGTGACGCTCTCCGCTGTGATTGGATCGCGGCACAGCCAGGGAGAAGGAGACGCCCATTGAGAAATGCCGGCGTCTCCTCCTCCCTGTACCGATGCTCAGTATTTATATACTGAGCGCGAAAACTACAGGCGGGCACAGCGGGGAGTAGGAGCTGTATTTTAAAAAACTAGGCAGAGTGGCAGCATCAGCGGGGGGTACCCCGGGACAAGAGGTATTTATCTACAGTAATTCAAAACCGTGAAAGGTCCTCTTTAACGTTGTTTTAGGTAACGCATGTAGGGGCCACACCGGCCCCTTCGTCAGACCAATACAACATTGTCACACGCAGGTAAGTACTTGGCATTTAAATAGACATTTTGGCGGTAAAAACAGCAGGGTGGCGATATGGAAATATAAGGGAAACACATAAACTAATCAATACAAGGCAAATGAATGAATAAATAAATGAAAAAATGTACAATGGCCAAGAGGTAAAAATAATAAGAACTATGTTGCTTTAATGCATTGTTAGGACCAAAAAAATAGTAATGGATGCTTGCTTATAAAAACTAAGGAGGAAAAGAAAATGTAGTACCAAAATGACATGTATAAAATATCTAGCTAACTGATCCATAAAAGCACATGGGGCATAAGAAACGTATATTTGGATAATCCTAAAAAGAAACGAATTATGCCATCTATTCTATTAGATACTCACAATAAGACCTGTCGTACTAGAGAATGGCCACTAGAGGTCAGGGAAGTCCCGTAGGGAAGAAGGGATAAATGAAATGCCTTTAATAAGGGTTGCACACAGGATATAGTAGCACAAGATAAAAATTTCTATTTATCATGTTTGTACTACTAGGGCTAGCTACAGATGGATATCTGGCCTGGATATATTCCCTTTCTCAAATCTCAAGGCTGCTTGGAAAGTCGGATCTTGAATAGAGGGCCACTTCCAGTAGGTGGCGCGGATGAGAAGTCTCTTTTTCTTTGAACACTTCTAGGTCAATCGAGACGGCACAATTCTGGACGCTCCGAGACCTCAGTGGCATACCGTAAATGGTATAATGAATTACAGAATTCAAAAGTCCTAATTCTCCATTCTAGAACACCATGTCATCCGCTTTATGTCACTCCATGGAGCTCCTCCGCACTGTGATGGTGGCAGAGAACTGTAGGGTGGATGAAATATGTGGATGAGGAGAAGGTTGCGTAGCTTGTATCAGTCAGCCTTGATCCTTTTCTCTGCAGCTTCCATTGATTTATCCAGGTCCCAAATGTAACTGTTCAGCTTTTCCCCCAGAACATAGTAAATGTTGATGATAACAGTGACTAGAAAGAAGAAAACAATTTTGGCTAGAGGACTGATGTTTTCCAGAAGAGGGTACACCCATACTCCTGTCACATGATGAACCCAACACACCCACAAAATATAACAAATGGAGAAGACGCAAACTGTTGCCATGCCGGTATTTCGGCTTGGATACTGGTGATTTGTGGTCCTCATCTCGAGTAATAAGAAAGGCAGTACGGTGGTGTGCATTCCATGATTTAGCCAGGGGGGGATGAAATTATCTAGTAGCTTTGGATACACCAGTTCCCTGTCATATACGTAGAGGGCCCAGAACATTGTCACCACAAAAACTCCTACGGGGAATGCCAAGACGGCCATCATCCAGTCACGGAGGGAGATGAGCTTCTTCAGCTGCCGCTCTTGCTCCTGATTGTCACTGCCTTTTGTTAGAAGACAGGACAGGTCAGACAGGACACAAATGCCAAAGAAGACAGCCTGGATAACCAAGTCAATGAAGGTGAGAAATTTCCAGCTGCCCCCATAGGTCTGGTGCGCGGGCATCTCTATGGCCTTGTAGTGGCACAACACGGACAAGTATGAGAGCAGGATAGCGACCCGCAGCACCTGGCATGGTATCAGCGCCATGACAGGCCACGGTACCCGGAAGTAGTGGAGGTCAGCAGAGGCCGCACAGTCCTCCCGTTCAGTGAATGTCACTTCTTACCGCCTCCTTCATTTAGCATCTTAGGAATGGAACAAATGGAATCAGCATCACAGGCGGAGGAAGAACGAGGGGAGCGGATGATATGCTGTGCAAGCGCTGGAAGATTTCTGATCTTGTGGATGGCTGTGATTCTTAATTTCTAGAACATGGATCTGGTGTCAGTGGACATCACAGAACTTGCTAGAACCACCACACACAAGAGGTGGCTTCTAGTGATGACATTTATGGATTTTACTAACATCCGGGGACATTTTCTCTCCACATTCACAATCTACAGATTGTATACTAACGTTCTGTGGACGCCTCATCCACATCTCAACTTCTTATTCTTCCTGCATCCAGTTGGTGTCTGTCATAACAAATAAGCAGTCCCTAAAGATACTTGACCGGTCCTATAACCATCTGTCTGGACCTCACTTCAATGAATTGCTGGAAGCTCTGTCCAGTCCAGCCTGCAAAATACAGGAATTACAGTGAGTATTAGAGAAGTCTACAGGACGGAGACATGTGGGGGGCAGGGGTGTAGCTTGAGGCTCAAGGGCCCTGATGCGAGAGTTCAGCTCGGGCCCCCCTTCCCTCAGTGTTTTGTGGCCAGGGACAAGGAAACACATTGCAAAAACTGAAACATAGGTCACTATGGGGTCATTACTATTAGTGGGGGCATTTTAGGGCAGTATTATTTGTGGGGGACAAAAGCATTTATTATCGGGGCATGATTAATACTGGGGGCATTATAGGAAGCATTATTTTTACTATGGGTGCACTATAGGCCACATTGTTATTTCTGGAACCGCTATAAGGGGCATTATTAATACTGGGGGTATTATAGTGACATTAATATTATTGGGGGCACTATACAGGGCTTTATTAATAACGGAGGCATTTTTTTCTGCAGTATAGTATTGGAGGCACTGGGGAACACAGCGGGCACAATACTGGGGGGGTAGCACTGTCTCTTTGTAGGTGGTGCACGTCCCTAATAACCTCTTTTGCCAGAAGGTCTGAGACAACGGTGCTATGATGGGACGGCACCCATTTGTTTTCTTGCAGTTAATTTTACATTGAATCCACCACCAGTTTGCACACACTAAGCAATATTTCAGGCTTACATTGGGTGCCCTTCCTCAAGCTGTGGGATACATAGTACATACTGAGAAATTACATTATAATACGGATTCCAGAACATTATATACAGAAAAGTATAAATTAAAGATATACAGTGATAATTACCATATTTTCCGTCCTATAAGGCACACTTTTTTTCTCCCTAAAGTGGGGAGTGCATCTTATGGGGCAAACAATAATTAGAGCTTACATTATGACAGTGCTCAGCAGTACAGGTCTCCGGCCGCGGCATGCTGTTCTGTGACCTGGACACAGCGTGAGGACGTCGGCGCTCTGTGACCTCACGTTGTGCGATGTCAGGTGACAGCACAGCACGAAGAACGCTGGATCTCAGTAGTGGCGGCAGCGTCTGGAGCAGGAGAGAGGAGTTAATTTTTTTGTCTATCCTGAGGTCTAATTAACATGGGAAGTCTGATCTGAGGTCTGATTGGGGGTCTTATTAACATTGGAGGGTCTTAATAATATTGGGGTCTGAGCTGAGGTCTGATTGGGGGTCTTATTAACATTGGGGGTCTGAGCTGAGGTGTGATTAACATTAGGGGGTCTGATCTGAGTTCTGATTAGGGATCTGATTAACATTAGGGGTCTAATCTGAGGTTTGGGGGTCTGATAAACATTGTGGGTCTGAGCTGTGGTCTGATTAATTTGGGAGGCCTGATCTGAGGTTTGATCAGGGGTCTTATTAACATTGGGGGTATGAGCTGAGGTGTGATTAACATTGTGAGTCTAACGAAAAATATTTTTTTCTTATTTTCCTAGCTGCCTGTTATAAGGCAAAAAATACAGTAATCAGTTCATAGAAATATATACCAAATAATATCCATATTAGAAATGATAATTAAGAAAGGAATGCCGGCACAGTTCTACCACATCACAGGACCTCTCTGTATTATGTCTAATATTACCTCCATAGCTGTAGAGCAGTCCCCAAATGATAAACGAGATATTACACAGATAGTGTATATCGTGGTGCCTTCAAATAGATAAGGTGTATCACATCCTATTATTATCACATAATGCAGCTGCTTGACATAATTCTGACACACGGTGTCACCATATGCACAAGACACAACTCTATTAGCGATATAATTTATCTTAACATCAGTCTGGATAATGAGCAGTGATTGCTGATGCACAATGTCGTCACAGGGCTCTGAATACTAGGAAATCAATGAACAGACACTCAGAACCTTGTAGTCTAGGGCAGAGGGTAAATCCCTTACCTGGGGTCTGTGCACCAAGCAGCCAAGGCGGTGTCACAGCTGCCAGCGTGCATCTGCCAGGACCTCAATATTCCCTTGTGCTTTCAGGCAGGAATGAATGGTGGAGGGGTCTGTGCTGAGTGAGGTGATGCCCAGAAACAGGAAGTGACAATTCCACCATCTTTATTATGGTCTGTATTTATATATTAAGAAATCAAAAGGAGCATGTGCAGCAGCCATCTTGGAAATGACATGCCGTGAACATCACATAGAGGGGAAATAAGAAAGAATACAAAAAAACATTTGTGAAAGAAAATGATATGTAAAATTATGTACCATATGGTTTAGTAATCAATATAACAGTATGTAAGATGGGTGCAATAGCGATGATTTATTTTCAGTCGGAGAGGAAAACATGCAAGAATCCCTGAGAAAAGTGTAGCATAAGCGTAGTGTAGTGTAGTGTAGTTAATAAAAGCCAAGATGGTTATTCTAGATATATATAGATCCAACCAATCAAGAAGAAGCAACAGAATATATATATATATATATATATATATATATATATATATATATATATATATATATATATATTAAAATAAGAACAACAGAATTAACTACATAGATATATATTATATCATACCTCCCAACTTTTGAAAAGAAGGAATAAGGACACTACGTGCGGCGTGCGAAGTGCAGTGCAGCAAATTTCTTTTCTGCACTAGGCCACGCCTCTAACTCTGCCCACAACATAACTAAACACCTAATCCTACCATGTCCCCTAAATGCCCCCACATAGTAATTATTCCCCCTTCATGCCACCACACAATATTTATGTGAACATTGTGCCCCCTTCACAGATTATGCCCAGATATGTACCCCCCTCACAGTAATATGCCCAGTTGTGCCACCTTACCGTAATATGCCCAGTTATATGCCCTCTTATCGTTCTATGCCCAGTTATGTGCCCTCTTACCGTAATATCCCCAGATATGTGCCCCCTCACAGTTATATACCCAGTTATGTGCCTCCTCACAGTAATAACTAATTGCTGCCTTAAGACGTTTTTCTTATTGGAGAAGTGCAGATAAATGCAGAGAATGGCATAAAAAAAGAGGGACATTTCTAAGGCCACTTTAAGTTCCCAGTCTACAGCGTACATACTGTGAATGAAATCATAGTCTATATCATAGTCGTGATACTAAGCAATGACCAACTGTGACTTTATTATGTATAACAATGGTATTCACAAAATGTCTTTATTCAACTGTACTAACTATGATATAACACTAAAGTTATCAACCATGCTGGGAAGAAATAATGTAAAAGTATATAACTTTATTAGAGATTCAATAAAATTATATGCACTGTCATACTCAGTTTAAAATCCACATAATACAACTGAAGGGCGAGGGGGACATCTAGTGGCAAAAAACTGTAAGTGCGGCCAGCAAACTTTAAATCCGGTGAGTAAATGTACAAATCTGCAATAAATATGTAACTGATGATATACAGACTCACACCTCTATACTACTACTAAGATTGGAGCCTTTATATCATCAGTAATATATGTATTGCTGTTGCTAGGTCTGTTTTTGACTGCCTGTATATAGTAACATAGTAACATAGTTTAAAAGGCCAAAAAAGACATCTGTCCATCCAGTTCGGCCTGTTATCCTGCAAGTTGATCCAGAGGAAGGCAAAAAACCCTGTGAGGTAGAAGCCAATTTTTCCCACTTTAGGGAAATCAATTCCTTCCCGACTCCAATCAGGCAATCAGAATAACTCCCTGGATCAACGACCCCTCTCTAGTAACTATAACCTGTAATATTATTACCCTCCAGAAATACATCCAGGCCCCTCTTGAACTCTTTTAGTGAACTTACCATCACCACCTCCTCAGGCAGAGAGTTCCATAGTCTCATTGCTCTTACCGTAAAGAATCCTCCTCCTATGTTTGTGTACAAACCTTCTTTCCTCCAGACGCAGAGGATGTCCCCTCGTCACAGTAACAGTTCTGGGGATAAATAGATGATGGGTGGGCCATTTTGCACCTAAGTTTTAGTGCAATTCTGATGTAAAACTCTCTCATAGTAAGCCAACCAAAAGTTGTAGTAGAGTCAGAGAAAAGTGTCTATCCCTGCTCCAGATATATCATCCAGCCAGAGCTGTATATTCAGTTCTTTGGGGGTATCAAAACTGGTATCTCCTGGTCAGGAAGATTAATGGTGTCCATCATAGAGGCACGCATGTGCTTGTAGGTTACTGCACTTTTGTCTAGTCATACTCTTCCTTTTTTTGGGGGGGGACTGTACCATCTCAAAGGTGGTCCAAAAAGGACATACCGACGCAGGCAGCAATGTTGGACAACAATCCAAGTCATAAATTTGATGTATTTGAAGGAAAAGAGGGAGAAATTGTTACGGCCATAGACAGGGAAACACTCACACAATGAGACTTAACTGGAACCCAACCCGCTCTCCCTGCTTACATGCAGTGCAAGCCCTAAGCAGCAAGTCCACAGCTGGTTGACCATCTCTATGCTGGTTAAGTGCAGGGAGCAAGTCCAACCACCGGTGGTAAAAACTGCAGGGACCTGTTCACACATCTGGAACCCAAACAGACAAACACACAGAGAAGGTTTGTACAGAAATGGGTCAAAGCCGGAAAGGCAATAAGGGAATAAATCACAGGGCATAGAGTTGTCAAAAATAGCCAAGCCAAGGGTCAGAACCAGATGGGTACCAAGGTACAAAATCACTAGACAGAGGGAGTTCAAAGGCAAGCTGAAGTCAAATACAAAGCAACAATCTACAACACACACAGGAATAATCAGAGCACAGCAAGGTAAAACGTATAACTGGTAAGGGTGTACTGGCTGCAGGGGATTTAAACAGAGCACCAAGTCCCTGGATCAGAACCTGATAGGTCCAGGGACTCGGCACCCCATTGGACCAGAATACAAGTAGTCCTGAGATAGGCAGGCTGAGCGTTGAGGAACAGAGCAAGCGCTCCGTTACCACAGACTCACATTACCAGGGGGCATGGCTTAGGCAACGTGTCACCGGGGGTCGGCATCACATCTCACTCGTCGCAGCCACTCCACAGCCCTTGAGCACGTAAGTTAGTGACAGAAATAAAGAAAGTAGTTCAAACTGTGCAATCAGTCATTAACCATGATCTAGTTTAAATTATTTGTAACCACATGTAGCGGAATAGTTGCCGTCTTCAATGAAGTGATGAGAGCAATTTTAGATGCTTCTGCAATTTCTAAAACATAGCAGAGAGGCTGAAGGAAACATTTTGTCCAATCTAGCAGGTGCTAACTACCAAGGTAGAGAAATCTTCTAGTTGGCCTCCACCAGTAACATATTTATCAAAATCGTAGCGATCCTGCCATTCCTGTACAGTAAAAGAACACAATAGCTCTCTATGACCATATAGAATAATTTTCCATTCGGAGAAATCAAATAAGTATGAATATTGGATAATATATGATGAGCATCATATATTATCTAATGTAAATATAGGCCTTGGGGCAGATAAAGTAATGTCAGAAATTACAGATTTCAAGGATTGCACAAAATAATAAATCTGATTAAATCTAAATATTTCACCCTCAGGAATGTTGCAGATATAATGAAAAAATTCCCTATGTCTAGTCTAGAAATAAAATTCCCGCTATGATACAGGCCTTTGTCAAGCCACCACTTAGAAGTTTGATCCTGTAGACCTGGGGCAAAGAAAGGTTTGGAAAGAATACACACAAAAGGAGTATGAGACGAAATAAGTTTACATTTAGTTTTAAGCCTAACCCACAGAGCCAAGGAAGAAGAGAGGAGTGAACACGGTTTTGCTGGTAGATCTCTGGGCTTCAGCTACATCAAAAAAATAATCATTATGGACAGGGATGCAGCCTGGCCAAGACTAATCCATCTTAGGCTACATTCACATCTCTTTTAAAGAGATCCTGGACAAAAATGGACTGAGGACAAAAATGCACTGGAAACCCACCATTTATGCCAGAAAGCAGCCAGATCACCGCTACACCTCATTGCAGTTAATGTGGATCCGGCAGTGAAGTAGGAGATCTGTCAGGTTTCTCGAACAGCCTGCCGTATCCGCTAAAGAGGTTCTCTGGGATCAGCTGTATGAAGATGCCACAGTTTGCCGTGAAAGTTTAGGCCGTTTCCTAGACCAGGGGTCAGCAACGTTCGGCACTCCAGCTGTTGTGAAACTACAATTCCCAGCATGCTCCATTAATTTCTATGATAGTTCTTAGAAGAGCAGAGCAAGTATGCATGCTGGGAGTTGTAGTTTCACAACAGCTGGAGTGCCGGAGGTTGCCTACCCCTGTCTGACCATATGAAGTCACATTCATAGGTCAGATGACCCAGGCGCAGCTTAGTCCCATTCAAGTGAATGGGGCTGTGCTGCAGCACCAAGCAGAGTTGCTATCCAGTGGACGGCGCTGTGCTTGGTAAGCTGTGAGGCTGTCACCGTAGCTCCAAACCAAATCTGTTTAAGTAACACAAAAGATCCACATGTGCTTTTGTTATAATGAGCCTCTGTCAGAGAGGGAAAGTGACTTAGGCTACTTTCACACTAGCGTTTTAAAATTCCGGTATTGAGTTCCGTCATAGGGGCTCAATACCGGAATAAAACGCTTCAGTTTTGTCCCCATTCATTGTCAATGGGGACAAAACTGAACTGAAGACAACGGAATGCTCCTGAAAGCATTCCGTTCCGTCTTCAGACCGGAGAACAAACCGCAGCATGCTGCGGTTTGCTCTCCGGTCCAGGCATCCGCACCAAGACGGATCCGGAATGACCCCCAATGCAAGTCAATGGGGGTGGATCCGTCTGGTGTGACCATAATGGTAACCGGATCCGCCCTCCATTGACTTTCAATGGAGTCCATTACGGATCCGGGTACACATAGACACATACAGACATAAACATACACACACATAAAGACATACAAACACACATACATACTTACATGCTCCCCGGCAGGTCTTCGGAGCGTCAGGACGGCTCACACAGGTCACGATTCCCCACAGCGCCCTCTGCTGGGCGCCTGGTGGAATCGTCAGATGACGATTCCACCAGGCGCCCAGCAGAGGGCGCTGTGGGGAATCGTGACCTGTGTGAGCCGTCCTGACGCTCCGAAGACCTGCCGGGGAGCATGTAAGTATGTATGTGTGTTTGTATGTCTATATGTGTGTGTATGTTTATGTGTATGTATATGTATGTACTGTGTGACATGTGTGGGGCCGGAGCGCGGTTCCGGCTCCACACATGTCACTGCGGCAGGCCTGATCCGGCAGCACCCTTCACCTGCCGGATCAGGCCTGCCGCCAGTGTGAAAGTAGCCATAGTAACATAAGGTGGATTTACACAATCCAATTATCAGGCATATTGTCAGGAACAAGCATTCCCAGAAACAATAAATGTGCCGTCAATCAGGAGATGAATGAACAAAACACTCATTCATCGGGTGATCCTGTAGTTTGTGCAGGCACCACCGATCTTTGTTTCTGGGCAGCACATTGTGTGGTCTAAACAACGATCTGCTGCCCTGAAGCAATGATTCTGTATAGGGATGAGATTGCAATAGCAATACTGTGAAGGAGATCACTGGGTGTAAATGCAGCGGTCTCCTTCACTGAGTGAGCACCCAACTGTCAGGAAGGAACGCTTCCTTCCCGACAATCGGCTGCTCCATCTGCCCATCTAAACTCACCAATAGTTTTTAAGGCTGAAAAAAGACATCTGTCCATCCAGTTCGGCCTCTTATTCTGCAAAGTTGATCCAAAGGAAGGCAAAAAACCCCTGTGAGGTAGAAGCTAATTTTCCTCATTTTAGGAGAAAAAAATTCCTTCCCGACTCCAATCAGGCAATCAGAATTACTCCCTGGATCAACAAATCATCTCTAGTAACTATAACCTGTAATATTATTACACTCCAGAAATACATCCAGGCCCCTCTTGAACTCTTTTAGTGAACTTACCATCACCACCTCCTCAGGCAGAGAGTTCCATAGTCTCACTGCTCTTACCGTAAAGAATCCTCTTCTATGTTTGTGTACAAACCTTCTTTCCTCCAGGCGCAGAGGATGTCCCCTCGTCATAGTCACAGTCCTGGGGATAAATAGATCATGGGAGAGATCTCTGTACTGACCCCTGATGTATTTATACATGGTTATTAGATCTCCCCTCAGTCGTCTTTTTTCTAAAGTAAATAACCCTAATTTTGATAATCTTTCTGGGTACTGTAGTCCACCCATTCCAGTTATTGGCCTTGGCAGCAGCTGTCTGACACTGGTTTCTACAGTTTGGTTTGCTAAGATTCCCAAGTCCTTTTCTATGTCATCTGCAAAAATTGATATTTTACTGTGCAAGCCTTCTACCGGATCATTGATAAATATATTGAAGAGAATAGGGCTCAGTACTGACCCCTGTGGTACCCCACTAGTGACAGTGACCCAATACCTTTAATAACCACCCTCTGTTTTCTATCACTGAGCCAGTTACTTACCCACATACAGACATTTTCTCCCAGGCCAAGCATTCTCATTTTATATACTAACCTTTTATGTGATAAAATAGACGAGGTGGCAAATCATAATGAGGTCGTTATTATAGGGGATTTCAACTACCCAGATATAGACTGGAAAACTGAAACCTGTATATCTCATAAAGGAAACAGGTTCTTGGAAATAACCAAAGACAATTACCTTTCCCAACTGGTTCAGGACCCGACTAGAGGGACGGCCATACTGGACTTAGTATTAACCAATAGACCTGACAGAACAACAGATGTTCAGGTTTGGGGACACCTGGGAAATAGTGACCATAATATAATAACCTTCCAACTGTCATTCAAAAGAGTGTTTCTTCAGGGAGGAACAAAAATACCAAACTTCAAAAAAGCTAAATTTAGCCAACTAAGAGAGGCCATAGGCCTAACTAACTGGGACAAAGTCCTCAAAAATAAAAATACAGCCACAAAATGGGATATTTTTAAAAGCATCCTAATATCTAATTGTGAGAGGTACATACCTTATGGGAATAAAAGGTTAAGGCACAAGAAAAAAACAATGTGGATAAACAGAACTGTAAAGAAAGCAATAAATGACAAACAGAAAGCATTTAAATCACTAAAACAGGAGGAAAAAAATAGAATATGTATAAGACAAATAAAAACAGCCAAACTAGAGACCGAGAGATTAATCGCCAAAGAGAGTAAAGCTAACCCTAAAATGTTCTTTAATTATATAAATGGTAAAAAGTATAAACCTGAAGGTGTCGGCCCCTTACAGAGTAATGAGGGGGGAGTTGCAGAGAGCGATGAGGAGAAAGCAAAGCTACTAAATAAATTTTTCTCCACTGTATTCACTGAGGAAAATAAACTGTCAGATGAAATGCAGAATATAAAAGTAAATTCCCCATTAAAAGTGCCCTGTCTGATCCAGGAAGAAGTAGAGCTGCGTCTTAAAAAGATTAGAATAGACAAATCGCCAGGACCGGATGGCATACACCCCCGTATGCTAGGAGAATTAAGTAATGTCATCGCCAGACCCTTATTTCTGATATTTAAGGACTCTATACTGACAGGGAGTGTTCCACAGGATTGGCGCATAGCAAATATGGTGCCAATATTCAAAAAGGGTCCAAAAACAGAGCCCGGGAACTATAGGCCAGTAAGTTTAACATGAGTCGTGGGTAAACTGTTTGAGGGTTTTCTAAGAGATGCTATCTTGGAGTACCTCAATGAAAATAAGCAAATAACTCCATATCAGCATGGCTTCATGAGGGATCGGTCATGTCAAACCAATTTAATCAGTTTCTATGAGGAGGTAAGTTCTAGACTGGACTGCAGCGAATCAATGGATGTCGTATATCTGGACTTCTCCAAAGCATTTGACACGGTACCACATAAAAGGTTAGTATATAAAATGAGAATGCTTGGCCTGGGAGAAAATGTCTGTATGTGGGTAAGTAACTGGCTCAGTGATAGAAAACAGAGGGTGGTTATTAATGGTACATACTCAGATTGGGTCACTGTAACTAGAGGGGTACCACAGGGGTCAGTATTGGGCCCTATTCTCTTCAATATATTTATTAATGATCTTGTAGAAGGCTTGCACAGTAAAATATCAATTTTTGCAGATGACACAACTGTGTAAAGTAATTATTCTGGGCTCCTGTGAACAAGGCAGACATAGCAGAGCTGGAGAGGGTTCAGAGGAGGGCAACTAAAGTAATAACTGGAATGGGTGGACTACAGTACCCAGAAAGATTATCAAAATTAGGGTTATTCACTTTAGACTAAGCAAAACTCACAGAGACAAAAGGATAAAAAAACATCCTGCATGATTTGATAATAATGATTGCAGATGTCAGTGGCTATATATATCAAAGTAAATCACAGAAAAGGGGGTATTAGTGCACAAAAATAGATGCAAACAATATATACGGTATAAACTAAGACCTCATTCTGATATGATAAAATCTGAGACTCTTAGCCAATATATTTTGATCAAAACACATCTGTGCCCAACTACCCAGCGTCACGGTGGTCTCAGGTCAGGCAGGTCCTACGCTAAACCTAACTATGCCGTTGGGCATCTATATCTAGGAGCATGGACACTGCACATATAGGTGTGTTGCTCCTAGTGACCTCTATGTGCATACAGCAACCAATGAGAGGAGGAGCAAACACACCTATATGTACCACACAATCAAGGCGCTCAATTTGATAGGAAGAGCAAAAGTGCACGAGAATGCTACTCAAGATAAGCTAAGAGCGCATTCACACCTGAAGGTGCCACTCCCTCAGGTACATGTTATAAACTAAGCAAAACTCACAGAGACAAAAGGATAAAAAACATCCTGCATGATGTGATAATAATAATTGCGGATGTCAGTGGCTATATATATCAAAGTAAATCACAGAAAAGGGGGTATTAGTGCACAAAAATAGATGCAAACAATATATACTGTATAAACTAAGACCTCATTCTGATATGATAAAATCTGAGACTCTTAGCCAATATATTTTGATCAAAACACTTTTGCTCTTCCTATCAAATTGAGCGCCTTGATTGTGTGGTACATATAGGTGTGTTTGCTCCTCCTCTCATTGGTTGCTGTATGCACATAGAGGTCACTAGGAGCAACACACCTATATGTGCAGTGTCCATGCTCCTAGATATAGATGCCCAACGGCATAGTTAGGTTTAGCGTAGGACCTGCCTGACCTGAGACCACCGTGACGCTGGGTAGGTGGGCACAGATGTGTTTTGATCAAAATATATTGGCTAAGAGTCTCAGATTTTATCATATCAGAATGAGGTCTTAGTTTATACAGTATATATTGTTTGCATCTATTTTTGTGCACTAATACCCCCTTTTCTGTGATTTACTTATTCACTTTAGAAAAAAAGACGACTGAGGGGAGATGTAATAACTATGTATAAATATATCAGGGGTCAGTACAGAGATCTCTCCCATGATCTATTTATCCCGAGGACTGTGACGAGGGGACATCCTCTGCGTCTGGAGGAAAGAAGGTTTGTACACAAACATAGAAGAGGATTCTTTACGGTAAGAGCAGTGAGACTATGGAACTCTCTGCCTGAGGAGGTGGTGATGGTAAGTTCACTAAAAGAGTTCAAGAGAGGCCTGGATGTATTTTTGGAGGGTAATAATATTACAGGTTATAGTTACTACAGAGGGGTAGTTGATCCAGGGAGTAATTCTGATTGCCTGATTGGAGTCGGGAAGGAATTTTTTCCCCTAAAGTGGGGAAAATTGGCTTCTACCTCACAGGGGTTTTTTTGCCTTCCTCTGGATCAACTTATAGGAAAACAGGCCGAACTGGATGGACAGATGTCTTTTTTCGGCCTTATAAACTATGTTACTATGTGATACCGTGTAAAATGCTTTGGAGAAGTCCAGATATACGACATCCATTGATTCACCGCGGTCAAGTCTAGAACTTCCTCATAGAAACTGATTAAATTAGTTTGACGGGACTGATCCCTCATGAAGACATGCATAGCATTTCTTAGGAAAGCTTCAAACAGTTTTTCAAATGCCACTGAAACATTATGCAAACATTTTGTACAATTTGCTATCTGCAGCCCCAAAAAGAGCACAAACCGTTTATCTTCAAACTGTCCACTTCCTGGCTTTGGGCACCACCACACCAGCACCGTCACCCGCAATGCTAGGGAGGCTTGTTCCTGTCGCAGCCTGCCATTGTTTTGATCCGTGTGACGGGGAGATGCAGCGGCGGCTGTGCAGGAATCATGAGCGATGCGGGTGCCAGGGAGCGAGGTAAGTACAATGTGTGTAAGGGGCCTGGGCATTTGGGGGGGGGGCATTTTTGGAGTTGGATAACCCCTTTAACACTTTGTGACAGAATGGGCTGAATTGATTTAGCGGTCTGGGGTCTGAATTAATGTGGGGGTCTGCTCTGGATTCTGATTTCATTTAGGAGTCTGGTCTGAAATAATTTCGGGGTGTAATCTGGGGTCTAAATTATAGGGATTATCTGCTCGTAAAAACAATTACGTGGCAATGATTTACAGTACTACTTGACAACAGTCAATCTGCTAGGAAAAGACCCCCATACTGCTACTACAGTACCTCAGAACAGAGTCACTGCAAATGGAAAATTGATGTGATGTTATATTGTTAAATATAATTTGTGATATTTGTATACCTAATAGCAATGTATGAACAATTAAGGGTTAAGACCTTGGCACATCCTGTTGCCTGGAGATTTACCTGACACCCCCGCTCCATTCCCCGGTTATTCAGTGTGTGTCCCTCCCTAGTTATTCAGAGTGTGTCTAGCAGTGCCCCAGTGAGGGCCTACTTGTGCAAGCTCCTCAGTGCCAGGCCCAAGTTCAGAAAACTTTCATCTCTGAGACCTTCACAGGCAAGGAAGCACATTTTCCATCAAAAGTGCTCCAGAGAGAAGGAAATCAGAAGTTCCAGAACTACAAGGCCGTGCAATGGAGTCAATCAGGTATTGTGTACGTTTATAGCAGAGAGACCTTACTGCTATGAAGAGGAACATTGCTAACGCCTCGGAAAAAGCTTGGCCAGCCATACTCTATATCTGCACCCTCAGTCTGGTAACTGCAGAAATAGCCAGAAACTCATTGCTTGCCTATGGTTCTTTTCCAAGACTTTAAAAAGAGAGACAGAGGAGGAGTACTACAACCTCCATCATTGATGCTCTGCATACACTGATATTTGGCAAGATTGCACCCTGCCATCACTGCACGACCTTACAGAGTGCTGGTGTGAAGACTTCCACTGTGATTTGCGAGTACAACTACTAGCAAAGCCAAAACCACTACCACTCCCCTCCTCCACTCACTCTCCTCGGCCGCTGTGCTCCATAGTCACGTGGGTAGAAGAAGAACTGCTGCTTTTTCTTGTGCAGTGACATTTGGATGCAGGACTAAGTGACTGAAAGCTGCTTCCCCTCCCAGTCATGTTTGCTAGTCACCGAGGATGTGACGGCAAGGGGCATGGAGTAAGATTGTCAGTTCTTTGAAGTTACCTGACTCGCTAGCTTAGTAAGAGAACAGACTAACAGTGCTAACTCTTTGCGCTCACATGCTCAGGGTTCAGCATACCAGGCCTTGACATTGCACATGCACATTATGAGAAGTTGCATGCAAAGTCCTTTCTCACATCCAGAAAGTAAACCTGAACCATGTGGATCATACCAAGGGAGGGAATGAAACAAAATAGGAAACTTTTTCACAAGTTAGACTTGTGAAGATGTTTAATGATGTTTCAAGATGTCAGGAGCTTTTTTTTTTCCATTAACCCCATTAAGCAGCTTCATCTGTACTCTTCTAGGCTCAGTCTGCTGTACATGGTCATGTAATTGTGACACATCATAGTACAGGGGGTGCAGAGATTGCACCAGTGTTCTGGTGCTTGAGGAGGCCAAAAGGCCCCTCTGCCTTATAAAAAAATATAAAAAATAGATAGGGGGCCCTGTTACAGATTTGCATTGGAACTACAGAGCTTCTGGTTACACATAGCTATAGATGTTTGCTTTGTAAAAGAGTGGCGAGCAGTTTGTTCACTACTTCAGCCCAAGAAAGTTCTAATGACGAATCTCAGGAGATCCCTATACCTGAGTCTAGTAAAAGATGTTAGCAAGGGACCGTTGTAGTCTGTGGTGTAGTTTTCTTCTTCATTTGGAGCTCTGACAAGCAAATATTATTTATTTTTGACTGTTTTTATTTGGGTGCTCGACATAGACAGGTGGCCTGTTTTATGGCACTGTTCAGGTTGCCCTCAGAACCCACTGAGCTCACATCCATATGCAGCTACTTAGTCAGTGGTACACACGTCATAGCTGGTAACTTGATCTTAACCCCTTTCTGGATGGTTTTCAGTTATGTGTTGTACACGGTAATAACACCAGACCCATGTTTTACCTCTAATTGTTCCGACACACATTTAGATTCTTCATAATCCACAATGTGCTGTTGTTTTTAGTTTTCAAGTACACTATTTCATTGGTGCACGCTTGTTGGGGTACACTATCAACCAGGCTGTTACACTTGGTGCAACCTATGCAGTGGTCGAAGAAGAAAAAGAGATTTGGAAGCACTGCCAAATAATTATAGGGATTTATTAAAAATACACAAAAAAACTATTTAAAATATACCTGAACAAGAAATAAAAGTAAAATCCAGTAAAGTTCCATGCAATCCATTTGAAGCTCCTACTGCTCTCTATCAGGCACATATACCATTTGTATCTAGTGTCTAATAGGACAGTAGGGATGGATAAACGTCAGCTGTTCAGGACTCTCATTGCCGAGTATGAAATAATGATAATTTCTAGTCTTCAGTCACATTAGCAAAGTATGCTGCAGTTTCTTAAAGTGACCATTTCAAGAAAAAAAATTCACACTGGGGAACAAACAGAACGCTTACCAGGTGACCTCCTTTTCATCTTTTTAGCTGCAGATCCGCCAATTCCAGGGCCCCTCTTCTGCCATCTAAGATGGCAGCACCTCTTCTCAGAGTGCTTGATGCATACTGTAAATTTGCAGACTGGCCCACTAGAGTATGAGAGGATTCTCATTTGGACCCAGCCTCTGATACCAAAGGTCTAGGAGATAAAAAAAAAAACACATTTGGAGTTGCCTTTGAAGACAATAATCTTCCACTAGGGTCTATTTCATTGAATCAAAATGTAAACTTTATTGACAATATGGGGTTTGGGCCCCATGAATAATTTCCTCTGGTGGGTCCAAGGAACCCCATTCTGGCCTTGTTCATTTGGTAGCCCAAAACACTTACTTGTCTAGCCGTGCTCTTGGATTGGCCAACACTGTGCCACGTGAGGCCATCTTGGATTTCAGAAGACAGTTCTGCAGCTAAAGAGATGAGAAGGAGGTCACCAGTTAACGTGATTTCTTTTTTCTTGAACCAGAGAGTCACTTTACTCAGCAACGGTCTCTTGGACAATGATTGGAGCATCATTTTTTATCTTTTATTTTGTATTATTTCCATGGTATATTGCTATCTATGTATCCATATTGATGCATGCTATATTTGTAAGCTATTTTATTAATATATGTTATATGATACTATTTTGTTCCATTTACATAGTATGAACAATATTTATTAGGATATTACATATAAACTTTTAACACTAGGCCTCATACACATGACCATATGTATTTTGCGGTATGCTAATTGCAGACCCACAAAATACATTTTTTTTTTACTTCAATGGGCCCATGGTCCGCATTTTGCAGGCAAGTATAATACATGTTTTTACGGAACGGACATATGTATGTGGAAAGCACACGGATGATCCATGAGCTTTCCGCATCTGTATGTCAGTTACTCAAAAAGAATATGTCTGTAAAGTGCGGAACACTGACGCATTAAAGTCAGTGGGTTTGCAAAAACAAATGTGGGCTGCACAATCTGTATTTTTTAGGATTCCAAACGGGATATGATCATGTGTATGAGGCAAAGTCTATTGGTATATGTATTTCTAAAATGGAAAGAATTCTATACTGTTTTATACCACTACAGATAATAACTACTCCTACATTCACGGGATTGCAGTCATTTCGCATGAACTGATGATCTGTAAACAATGCCTAATACCGTGTAAAGCTTTCATATAAAACAGATTGATAAGCAAGTAAATCAGCTGTAAAAAAAAAAAGTAAATAGCGACTGAATGGGTGGCATGATGAGTCTATGGTCAGCATTTAGGCTGCCTGTGCATTTGGCGGACAGCCCAGTAAAAGCCTTTGTAATCACAACATGATCTTGTATGCTATGCAACCAGTGCAGAGAAGCCGTCTGATTCCTCCACTGCCTCAGCTCTGCTTTGGAATATACCCAGCTTCACCTCTGATGTCCAATATGCAGAAAAGTGTGAGTGTTGCCTTTGTGTGGTCTTTTTTATTCTGATAGACGATATCAGCACTGACTACTCTATGTCGTGTCAAATCTGGAGCGGATCATAAACGAAAAGAACATATAAAGGACGGATATGACTTTTTTTGAACTTACTTTTAGTCTTAGCTTCCAAAACCTGAACATGCAGCCATAACCTAAGGGTCCTCTGTATGCGTTGTAGTCCTAGCAGTCAAGTATAGTAAGTTTTCTGTGACGTTCTTGCTTTGGTTTTGTATTGTTTATTAGTCTATTGCATTTCTAGCATAGTTTTATACTTTAATCTGTTAAATTTCCCTTTAAATCTAAGCCCTGAGTATGAAGCTATGCTCCGCAGCACCACATATGGAGTTACTATTCCTGAAGAGAACATTACAGCATAGATGACATGCATCCGAGGGCAAGGAGGCGACACCAGCATGTAACTAGAGACAACTTACAGTACCTTACATTACATAACTCTCCTTTTCATTTCATGGCACATCAGAGTTTTCTTGAACAATGATTAAGTGTAAGTGAGGTTCAGTTTAACTGTTTATGTTCAGCATCTAATAGTTTTACATTAGCATCTTCTAAAATGTGAATAAAAGGGGCATATATGTAGTTTAAAGGGCTGTGGACACCTTTCAGGGAACTTTTTATGATTGGATTTTTTCTCATTTTGGGCTAAAATGATTTTTGATTTTTAGTTGGTCTTTATTAAAAAAAATGTTAACAGTTTTTCCTCTACAGTTTTCACTTTCAATGCCTTTGCAGACTATTACTTCCCCCTTCTCAGTAACGTCATTAGAGAATAGTTCTGTAGCCCTTATCTCTGAATTCCTGACAGTTTATAAACGTCTATTTAAGCAAAATTCTTATTAAATTGATGGATTTGCTATGGTTTTCACTTTCAATGCATTTGCAGAGTATTGGTTCTCCCTACTCAGTGACTCCATCTGAGAGCAGTTCTGATCGTGTACGTAGCCTTTAATTTATGTTGAATTGTTTCATGAACAATAATTATATAATTATATTTCAGTAAACTCTTTGCTACTTTAAAGTGAAAGAGCACTAGACCAGACTAGGCCGTTCAGATTGGGCCCAAAGTTTTTATGCCACAAATACATTAAAATAAGCTTTTGTATTGGCTTCATGAACACACTGTTATCTCAGTACACAGTGCATCCATATAGTGCATACCAGTAGTCTATGGCAATAATCCTACTTCCCCCGAAACACACACTATGGTATATATAGGTCAAAAAGAGCATAACTATAACCGTCAGGTACTATGGGATTCATTTATGAATAGATATATGCCAATTTTTGGCATACATATGTTGTAGATTTGGTCGCAAGGGGGATTTGCCGCCGAATCTGCAACTTCTTCCCCATCCACGCCTCGTACGCCAGTTCTAAAAAGAGGGGGAGTGGCATGGGCCAGGAAGGGGAGGCCCATCTGTCTTAATAAATTACCCCATATATTCCTACAGTAAATTAGTAGTATGGATAATAAAATAATTTCAGTCTTTTTTCTGGTAAAGACTAAGGTCACATCACCTTGATGGTCTCCATTTTTAATGCATACGCCATGATGCCTCTGATGGATGCCATACAGTGGCATTCGTCACCTATAAGGTTCCATTGTGAAAAATGTTTAACTTTTACTATACATTTTTTCCTTGATGCCTCTGTATAGAATAAAATAGCCGACTGCAATATTTCAATATTTCATACTGATTTTTATGCAGTATAAACCAGCTAGGTGGAAGTTTAAAGGCTAGTCTTTTGGCTTACGTCTGGCTAATGTAACCCTATGGGCCTGTTTAATGTATGCATCGGGTGCTTCTCCAGCACACATAGCCTTCGTCTTTAATTAATTGCCCAAAATTGGATATAGGAAAGAGGTGTTCAAGTGTTAGCCTCATTCAAGAATACCCTCATTACATGTTTTACGCCCGACCATTAAAATGGACCTCATGGATGACGTCTGTGTTCTCTTTTACTGAGGACCTATTGATTTAAATGGTCTAGAGTGGGAATTGGACCATAGCAGTGCAAGCTACGATTTTGTTTGGACAGACTGATGGTACATGCAGGAAAATTGGACTTGGGCAAATTGGCACACAACTGATACGCATAGTGCCAGGCAGACCACATGGCTATAAATGGGGTCAGTTTATGGGATGGAATAGAGCAGCAATCTGGGCTATTTTGTTCTGTATTTTCAATGCTGCCTCCGGCACAGATGTGAGCATTGTCCTACTGAGTTTGACATAAGGCTGCTTACAAAACATCATACACATGTACGAGCTATATGAAAGTTTTCTATGTTAATATTTTTATAGCATGAAATCTGAATGTCTTCCAATGGACGGTGGACAGCAAAAGGTAAGTAAAAGATATTCACTAATGTTACATTAAATCCGCTTCCTTTTAGAATATCACTCCACCTTAGAGTTATATGTTACGTTATTACATAACTCTGATATTTTCAGTATCTGCTATCTGATATACCAAGCCAGTAGCTGCAGGGATTAAGAATTTCCATGACTGCTTGTCCATTCCAATTACTGTAGTCACAGCCCCATGCAGCCTCCTGAAAACCACTGCTGCAAGGGAGAAGCTGCAGGAATTCAGAATTTTTACAGTTTCTGTTTCAGTGGTGTCAGGTAACTCATAACGAAGGCAATTAACCTATGGTCAGCAAAACAGGTACCTGCAAGATGTAGTGAGTCTTATTCCGTAAGTATCTATGCCCGAAGTCTTTGGAAATCCATACAAAAAAAAAAATCAAGACATTCAAATAGAAACAACTTACATATAATAATACTTAAAGGGTGTGTGTGTGATAAGAAAATTACCTTTTATTTAAATTACGTGTTTTATGTTAAAGGTGTTTTCTGAGACTTTTATAATAATGACCTATCCTCAGTATCTGATTGGCACGGGTCTGACAGCCAGGACCCCTGCTGGTCAACTTTTTGAGACGCCACCGGCTCTTGCAGTAGTACTGTGGCCTTCTCTCAGCTTAGCCTAGACCATGTGATGTCTTGTTTATCGGTCACATTGCCTAGACACAGCTTATTAAATAACGAGCACAGCCACTGTACAGTATATGGCGTTGTGCTTGGTAAGCAGGGAGAAGGCTATTGGTCTACTGCCAGTGCCAGTGCCTTCTCAAACAGCAGATGGGCAGTATAAAAGTCTTGGAAACCCCTTTAAACAGATTTTTTGAGAATTTTAGTGTTACTATTACTATTTCACTATATATAAATAAAAAAATAATTAAATAAATATATTTCTTACTAATAAAAAATAAATCTAAAATCCAGCAGCACCGATGACTCAGCCTAAAATATGTCAAAATGTCCTGTTCTGAACGGGTGACTTTTCGGTACCCATTTCATTACTATCACAGGCAGGATTACAATATCAGATTATATATACAGTAAAAGTTTGGACACACCTTCTCATTCAAAGAGTTTTCTGTATTTTCAGGACTATGAAAATTGTAGATTCACACTGAAGGCATCAAAACTATGAATTAACACATGTGGAATTATATACTTAACAAAAAAGTGTGAAACAACTGAAAATATGTCTTATATTCTAGGTTCTAGGTAGCCACCTTTTGCTTTGATTACTGCTTTGCACACTCTTGGCATTCTCTTGATGAGCTTCAAGAGGTAGTCACCTGAAATGGTTTTCCAACAGTCTTGAAGGAGTTCCCAGAGATGCTTAGCACTTGTTGGCCCTTTTGCCTTCACTCTGCGGTCCAGCTCACCCCAAACCATCTCAATTGGGTTCAGGTCTGGTGACTGTGGAGGCCAGGTCATCTGGCGTAGCACCCCATCACTCTCCTTCTTGGTCAAATAGCCCTTACACAGCCTGGAGGTGTGTTTGGAGTCATTGTCCTGTTGATAAAGAAATGATGGTCCAACTAAACACAAACCAGATGGAATAGCATGGCGCTGCAAGATGCTGTGGTAGCCATGCTGGTTCAGTATGCCTTCAATTTTGAATAAATCCCCAACAGTGTCACCAGCAAAGCACCCCCACACCATCACACCTCCTCCTCCATGCTTCACGGTGGGAACCAGGCATGTAGAGTCCATCCGTTCACCTTTTCTGCGTCGCACAAAGACACGGTGGTTGGAACCAAAGATCTCAAATTTGGACTCTCTTAACAGTTGTTGTAGAGATGTGTCTGCTGCTAGAACTCTGTGTGGCATTGACCTGGTCTCTAATCTGAGCTGCTGTTAACCTGCGATTTCTGAGGCTGGTGACTCGGATGAACTTATCCTCCGCAGCAGAGGTGACTCTTGGTCTTCCTTTTCTGGGGCGGTCCTCATGTGAGCCAGTTTCTTTGTAGCGCTTGATGGTTTTTGCGACTGCACTTGGGGACACTTTCAAAGTTTTCCCAATTTTTCGGACTGACTGACCTTCATTTCTTAAAGTAATGATGGCCACTCGTTTTTCTTTACTTAGCTGCTTTTTTCTTGCCATAATACAAATTCTAACAGTCTATTCAGTAGGACTATCAGCTGTGTATCCACCTGACTTCTGCCCAACACAACTCATGGTCCCAATCCCATTTATAAGGCAAGAAATCCCACTTATTAAACCTGACAGGGCACACCTGTGAAGTGAAAACCATTTCAGGTGACTACCTCTTGAAGCTCATCAAGAGAATGCCAAGAGTGTGCAAAGCAGTGATCAAAGCAAAAGGTGGCTACTTTGAAGAACCTAGAATATAAGACATATTTTCAGTTGTTTCACACTTTTTTGTTAAGTATATAATTCCACATGTGTTAATTCATAGTTTTCATGCCTTCAGTGTGAATCTACAATTTTCATAGTCATGAAAATACAGAAAACTCTTTGAATGAGAAGGTGTGTCCAAACTTTTGGTCTGTCCTGTATATCAGGATCCACTGTTCACAATAGGTGATATTGCGAGCTATTTTCTTCCTCCTGACTTCTGTACATTTCACAGTGCATGCCTAGAAAACTTCCCTATAGAGGTCAATGAGGTCCCCTCCAGTTTATTGTGTCTATGGCCCATGTGGATATTCTCAAAGAACAGGAAGTTGATGCATTTTAGGCCCAGTGGCCATTGCAAACACTGCGGCATTTTATGAATTTTTTTTAACTATATAGTAACATGGAACTTTAACAAAATAGAGCTTAAAAATATGTATGATGTGGAAATATAAGTACTTATTTCGGATGACCATTCACCAGGATGTAACATCTTGGGTAAACGAGGAATAAAAATGAAATAAATAAAAAGCATTACACAGTATTTGGCAACACAAGTGACCATAAAAATGTACAATATGCAGTGGTTTGTACTTAGATAATTGGTCGAGAAGCTCATCTGACTTAAGGGGGTTCTCCAGTTCCATAATGAATCATTTTTATCTGCCCAGAGTACCCCAAACTGCAAATTCTTGTCCCATATACACGTTTTTTATATCAGCACTTTTGTTCCCTTTTGTCAGCTTCACTGAATCCTGGTAAGAGGTTTACATGTAGAACTTCCTGTTTCTATCAGTTTCCTGCTCGCATTTTTAACCAAACCCAATTTGCTTTGCTGTGTAATGTTTATGAGGGCTTGTTCTATCTGCCACACTGTTCCCTCTACAGTAGTAATGTGCCCTATACCTCCACTCTCCATGTTAGCTAAATGGAGCAAGCCCTGAAGCATAGCATACTGGGTTTGGTTAGAAAATCCAACAGAAAGCTAATGGAAACAGGAAGTTCTGCTTATTATCTGATTTTTAACTCAGCCACAAAGTGGCACACCATGTACAGTTAGAGAGAAAGGTAATCAAGCGCTGAGGTGCACAAAAGTAGCCAGCGTTTTGCTGACTCAATAACACAGTGAGCTTCATGGCATGGATTTCCATGAACAATCAGATGCATGCAAGCCTTACACTACCAAGCACAATGCCAAGTGTCAGATGGAGTGGTCTAAAACATGCCACCATTGGACTGTGGAGCAGTGGAATCATGTTATCTGGAGTGATGAACCACATTTCTCTGTCTGGCAACCTTATGGATGAGTATGGTTTTGGCAAATGCAAGCCTGACTGCAATGCGCTTGCTGTAAGGCAGGGATGCCTAACCTGCGACCCTCCAGATGTTATAAAACTACAACTCCCAGCATGCTTGGACAGCCTACAGCTATCAGCCTACAACAGGGCATGATGGTAGTTGTAGTTTTACAACAGCTGGAGGGCCGCAGATTGGGCATCACTGCTGTAAGGTTTGGTGGAGGAGAGATAATGCTACGGGGTAGTTTTTTTAAGAGATGACCTAAGTCTCCTGGTTCCAGGGAAGGGAAAGCTATTAGCTTCCACCTACTAAGGCCATTTTGGACAACTGTATGCCTCTAGTTTTATGAAAAAAGTTTGGGGTAGGCCCTTTACTGTTCCAAAATGACTGTGCCCCAGTGTACACAACAATCTTCATAAAAAACCGTTTGGGCGAGTTGGATGTGGAAGAATGTGATTGGTGCACACAGAGCCCTGACCTCAACCCCTTCAGACACCTTTAGGTTAAACTAGAACGGAGATTCAAGCCAGGAACTCTTGACCAAAATCAGTGCCTGACCTCACAAATGCTCTTCTGGATGAATGGCAAAAAATTCCCACAGACACACTCTAAAATGTGTAGACAGCCCCTGCAAATGGGGGGCCAAATATCAATAACTTTCATAAACTGCAATGGGAAAAGCTGCAAGCATACCTGGCTTCTTCCATTCTGGTGTGCGAACAGGGGAGAAGGGGAGCCCCATTCTCCTGATGGTGGGAGTCCTGGAAATGGAACATGCACCTATGAGACATTTATGGCATATACTTTCAATGGTAATACCTCTTTAAGCTTTATTGCAACCCTTGGGATTGGTTCAAACTAATAATGTTTGTGCAAGGATGTGTTTTCATTGCGGTGATGACGTACCAGGCTTCTCCTCACTATGGTAAGCCGAGACTTCCACTCAGCAATGAGCCCGATGACGTCTCCGGCACAGATAAGTGTTCTCTAGCACTGTTGAAGGCTGTTTTGGAGGCGGATACTATGCAAAGTAGCCTCCGGCAGAGCTAGAGAACACCCATCTGTGCTGGTGACGTCACCAGGCTCACTGCTGGGCTGAAGTCTCGGCTGACCATAGTGAGGAGAAGCCCAGTACATCACCAGCACAATGAAAACACATCCTTGAACTGACAAGGAGAAGCATCGATGGCTTGTTAAAAAGCCAAAAACTGTTTCATAGGGAGTCCCTTCCAATAGATTGCACAAGAGAGATGGGGAGATAGAATCTGGTTGCTATGGGCAACTAAGCCAGTTTTCTATTACATCAGTTTTGTTAAATATCCCTGGTTTCCCTTAGGAGCGGTGATATCAGAAATAAATATGAGGTGAGGTCTGTATCTCAAAAATAAACATGTTATGAAATTTAGGTTAACATCTTCCCACAAAATGGACCATACCATAACGTCCATCCTGGGGATATCTTACATCCTGTAATATTCTCCCCTAGAGTTCCTCCTCAGTCTTGTGCCATGTGCAGGACACTCTCCTTGCTTCACCAACTGAAACTGTCAATTCAAAAAACATGAATATCTGCTGTCACATTTTCCCGGTATCATAGCTCTTTTTAGCTGCACCGATCCCTGACTGAAGGCATCATTTCTAGGTACAGTGGAGGTTCTTGCAGTCCTACCACTGAGTTTCTATGTATAATCTATCTGCAGTGCAGTAATTTTTTGGCTTTATGTGCATCCATGTTTATACTGGTTTTAACAGTTTTCACTACATGAGGAGGACATCATGGAGAAAGAGCAGAAAGATGCGGAGTTGGACAAAAAGATTAAAGCCTTAAAAAAAAAGAATGAAGCCCTTATGCAAAGACATCGGGTAAGCAAGAATAAAGTGTAGTACTGTATAATGACTCAATTATGTAAGGTTCCATGGGTACAAAAGTGCAAAACTTGGTTTATTAAAGAGGTACTGTCACATGCCTTTGGGGCCTTAGCATTATTATTGCTGTTAGCTTAGGGCTCATTCACACAACCGTGTGGACACTGCAGACCGCAAACAGCCGGCCATGAGAATCCTGTATTGCAGTGCGGATTACAATCCGCAAAATACAGCAAAAGATAGGACAGGTCCTATATTTAACAACGTGGAGGCACGGACCCAAAAGCCCACAGAAGCGCTTGTTATCTACGTCAGAAATACGTGACTCACCTATGTACTGATAAATTTCTGCTATAGCCTAAATACTCTGTTCACTTTTGAAAGGCTTCTTTTTTTGGCTTTAATTTTGTAGTTCGTAGTAATTAGCTTATTTATGAACGTTTAACCTTCCTATGGGTTATAGTAAATGTAGCACTGTTGGGGCCGTTCAGACGGCCGTGTCCGCAAAAGTGCGGATCCGCAAAAACACAGATGCTGGTCAGTGTGTGTTCCGCAATTTGCGGAACACACATGGCCGGCAGCCCATACAAAATTACTATTTGTGGACAAGAATATGACAAGTTCGATATTTTTTTCGCTGAGGCGCAGCATGGAGCCACGGCTGTGCGCAATCTAATGTTGGCCATTGAAATGAATGGGGCCGCATCTATTCCGCAAAATTGCGGAACAGATGCGGCTCCATTCACACGGTCATGCGAGTGGGCGCTTAGGATAGAGCCACATTCCAAAACTGCATAAAGAAACCTGATCATGTAGTTATAGTCTTATTGGAGTATTATGGAGTATAATATAGGGGTGATATATAAATACTTAAAGGGGTTATCCCATGAATAATGTAAAAAATTTAAATCAGACATGATATTGTACATGACAGTCTCTTTCTAACAAGGCTAGAACTAGCCCTGTGCTTCACATTGATCCAGAGATCTCTTCATTCAGATGGATCCAGAGATCTCCTCATTCATTGCTCTGCTAGATTTATATCAAGCTGACAGCTGAAGGGAAGTGTCTTTTCTGCTGCAGCTCAGGAGGCGTGTCCCAGCTCTCCTATCACAGCTCATGGGGTGTGTCTCAGCTCTCCCTATCACAGCTCAGGAGGCAGTGGAAGGGTGAAACTGAGCATGTGCGGCCTTCTTAGTGAGCAGGTCAAAGAAATAAGAAAAAAACAAACTGTAGGTGGTGCTATACAGATACATTTTATTGAATAACTCAGTGGCTATCCTACATTTTTGATTACATGCAATTACAAAAGTAATCAGATGCAGGTGCTGGTTTGAAAACTGTAGAATATTTTTCGTGAGACAACCCCATTATTGCATCAATTTAATTTTCTGAAAAAAGGTTATCTTTCTGCAGGAAATAGAAGAGGACCGGTTACGTGCAGAGAAAGATGGCATGGCTGTCACATCTCACAGACCTAAGCAAGACAGCCTAACCATTACAATCACAAAAACTCCAAATGTAAGGCACATTTACGTCTACTGGACATTCATCATTCCATTATGTGGCTGCCTCATTGGCCTACACACAGATTGTGGCCCAATACATTCCTGCAGAGCAGCTTTCAGACTGATAGATGGTCAAGCTGCTCGGAAAAGTAAGAAGCAATTCACTCCATTGTCATTGGAGTTGTACTTAGTTAAGGGGTTCAGAACCACCCAGAGAACTGATCTGTAAGACACTCCCGTGGAACCTGCCCATTCATGTTATACAGGGGGAGTCAGATGCTGCGTCCCCAGTGATACAACTGATTGCTGTACGTCAGAGAATCCGGATGAGTGGCGATCAACTAATAAGCACCATAACGTATTTTTAAGAAATAGTTCTCTCTTTGTCAACCCCAAATTGAGTTTATGTACAGGCCTATCCATTAAAGCATACCTAAATTATCAAATAACTTTTCAGAACATGGGTGAACTATATCTGAAGATTATGTGACTTATATCTGCTATTTTAGCAGTTGTCTGCTTTACATTCTGCATCTTTAAATTATCACTTGTCTCTGACCTGTTCGGTGTAGACTAGATGCAATGATGTTGGTACAGAAGTACTGAACAGTATAGATGTGGAAAAAGCACTTAGGGTGAGATATAACAGTTACTAATAGCTGCTGAATCTGCCGAGTTATATAATTGTTGTCTGTTTCTTTGTGCACTCCCTATTTCCTCCTTGCCCCTTCCACTCTCTATGGAAAATCTAATCTGATCCTTCAGTGAGCAGGCAGCCCATCTTGTACCAAGCCAGATTTCTCAGAAATGTCAGAGAGAATGTTACTTTCAAAAAGTGGAAGGAGGAAAACAGGTGATTTTTCTCTGATTTCATTTATGAAAAGATGTGTGACCGCATTCTCAAGTATCCTTATTCTGTTGCTGACATTATTGCCAGACATGGTTAGCTCAAGCACCTTGTCCTTCTAATCACAACCAACCTACTTCATATATCTACTACTTAACATAGGTCACACAAATAGATGTTCATTCTGGCATTAGTGGTATATTCTACAGGGTGGTCCATGAAGTTGCCTGCCTCCAGCAATAGTATGACAAAATGAACGAGCAAGTGGACCCACAACGCACAAGTCACAAAAGATGCTGAAAGTGGTCCCTGTTCACGTCTCTGCATCTCTGGGGACGTCAGATTATGCTGGCCAATACTGCTTGTGATGTTTTCTTTGAGTTCATCCAGGGGATGTGGATTGTTAGCGGACATTTTCTTTTTAAATTTTCCCCACAGATCAAAATCGGATGTGGACAAGTCTGGGGAACGTGGTGACCATAATCCCTTGCTCACAGTTTGCTCCTTCATAAACAGTTCATGACCTTATGCCAGTGAGTTCCTTGAGGTGCGGCATGTTGCCCCATATTGTTGGAAAAAGCAGCATCACAAGAGCTGCAAGCTGTATCAGCCAACATAATCCGATGTGCCCTAAGATGCATAGACGTGAACAGGGACCACTTTCAGCATCTTTTGTGACTTGTGGGCAGCACAGGGAAATTTCCTTTTGTGCCGATGCCCAGGGGGTCACCTGGGCCCTACTCCGATCTGCCAGTGGAAGTTATTGCTGCTGGCAGTATTTTGTGATGGATTGTGGTCATTGGCTCTGTTGGGGGGTATAGTATTCCTGGCCCTGCCTACTATTAATTTGGACCCAACCACAAAAACAGGGCCACTTTTTTTATTTTTTGCAGGGCAACTTTAAGTTCCCAGTCTGCCCTTGCTTGTGGGTAACTAAAAAAAACAAAAACAATCCACTTGCTCGTTCACCTTGTCTTACTATCGCCGGAGAGGGGCTATTTTTTCGTGGGCCACACTGTATAATAGAGGGCAAATTACAAATGGAGTAATTGTTTTAAAATTGTATTTATGGCTTATTTGTTCTACAGGAGAAAAGAATAGTAAGAAAAGGCCGGAGGAGCTCCGACAGCACCGAGCAGAGGTTAACTTTACGTATGGGGAATGAGATGCAGCTGTGCGTTTCTGTGGACAGTAAAGTAGAGGTCGGTTTCCTTTTAATAAGATTTAGTGCTTTCTTTTCTGGGATCTTGAAAATCTTAAACTATATTCATCACTTAAATTCGACTTTCTGTCCGTATCCGTGTGTCTATTCTGTGGCACCCGCAAAAATATAGAATATGTCCTATTCCTGTCCACATTATGGGTGGATACAGCAGGGTAGCAGCTGTGCCTCTGCTGCTGATCTAGTAAGACCAGTTTCTGCCCCACTTGATGAGTGTACAGTAAATGTATGACACTGTACATGTACAGCAGATGTGTGGAACTCCTTGCCCACCGTGCTGTACATGTATGGCAAAGGTCCAGAAGGGGTTAAAGATTTTAGCATTTACTAATTTTGGTAGGGTGGCCATTTTGCAAAAGTGTCCAGAGAAAGTGCAATTGGGTGTCATTATTTCAAAAAAATGTTGCACCTCCCACGTTGCCGTCCTGAAAGGGGGCATAGTAAGGTTAGGGAAGGGGAAGTGGTCTGCCACCCCGACAAATGTGTCATCATATACGGCGGTTTTCTGACGTAAATAAAACCAGAAATCTAACACAGTTCTAAGCTGTCGTGGATTTCTGGTAAGGCGTATGGACTACAGGAGGATTGCCTGATTTATGATGAGTTGTTCACATCATTATAAATTAAGCTCTTCCTCCCGCAGTGCAGGGAATATCAAGACTAGCGCAGGTCTAAATAAATCTCCCTCAACATGTCCACCTGCTGGGAGTCCCAGCAATCATCTGTAATCTAGGGAAAACCTGGCAGCAACTATATAATTTCTTTGCAGTGCCACCACAGGAGAAACTAAGAATTACATACTTCACAACAATGGTTTGTGTAATGCAGGACAGGAGATGTTCTTTGTGAGCATTCTGGTCAAGAAAGAATAATCCTAAAATAGAGGAAAACCTTCATAATAACCCAAGATTTCCATAATAGAGTGTATGAAAGTGTTTTCTGTTTTAAACCTGACAATCCATTTAATATAGTAACATAGTAACATAGTAACATAGTAACATAGTTTGTAAGGCTGAAAAAAGACATCTGTCCATCCAGTTCAGCCTGTTTTCCTACAAGTTGATCCAGGGGAAGGCAAAAAACCCCTGTGAGGTAGAAGCCAATTTTCCTCACTTTAGGGGGAAAAATTCCTTCCCGACTCCAGTCAGGCAATCAGAATAACTCCCTGGATCAACGACCCATCTCTAGTAACTATAACCTGTAATATTATTACCCTCCAGAAATACATCCAGGCCCTTCTTGAACTCTCTTAGTGAACTTACCATCACCACCTCCTCAGGCAGAGAGTTCCATAGTCTCACTGCTCTTACAGTAAAGAATCCTCTTCTATGTTTATGTACAAACCTTCTTTCCTCCAGACGCAGAGGATGTCCCCTCGTCACAGTCACAGTCCTGGGGATAAATAGATCGTGGGAGAGATCTCTGTACTGACCTCTGATATATTTATACATAGTTATTAGATCTCCCCTCAGTCGTCTTTTTTCTAAAGTGAATAACCCTAATTTTGATAATCTTTCTGGGTACTGTAGTCCACCCATTCCAGTTATTACTTTAGTTGCCCTCCTCTGAACCCTCTCCAGCTCTGCTATGTCTGCCTTGTTCACAGGAGCCCAGAACTGTACACAGTACTCCATATGTGGTCTGACTAGTGATTTGTAAAGTGGCAGGACTATGTTCTCATCACGGGCATCTGTGCCTCTTTTGAGGCAACCCATTATCTTATTGGCCTTGGCAGCAGCTGTCTGACACTGGTTTCTGCAGCTTAGTTTGCTGTTCACTAAAATTCCTAGGTCCTTTTCCATGTCAGAGTTACCCAATATAACCGTATTCTCTCTCGGTCATTGGATTGAGACCGTCTAGTCACCAATGAAAGCCATGAAATGTGAAGTTACAACATTCAAAACCTGTTCATTTAAGATATAGTAATTTTCAAGTTCTCGTGATTACAATTTCACTGGTTAAATGAGTGAAATTGTAATCACTTTAACCATAGTACTGTCTGACATATGCCACATTATCTCTAGGGCATGAGGACAATTGGTAAGAAGATTGACCAAGATGTTGTATATCTGACAAGTAAAACTAAACTATCCATGGAAGACGTTAATAACGCCTTTGGTACAGGTCCTCATATGCAGATTGCCATTTCCAGACAGAAGGTGAGTACTACCAGATTTTATATACCTATTAACTAAAAAACACCTCTTCTTTGCTCCAGCATGGTCAAGAAGTGATATGTGACTAGCCAACAAGTAGCTGCTCATAGGTTTGCTCTCCCTGGGCCTATTTCAGTATATCTGAAAATGTAGTGAGTACCTAATTTATTTTCATTAAAGAGTATGTGGCTACAGATGTCTGGCTTTGGTTTTTATCTGTTTTTATATTTGGTTTTTGATGTTTTGTCTGACTAAAAGTTTTATTTCTGAAGAGACCTGATGACTAAATGCACTTCCACCTGCATCCAGAAGATGGTGATGTACATAAAGACACTTGTAGGAGATTCTTTAACTGCAGTTAGGTTGGCATGGTGGTTTCTTGAGGGCGCAGGGCAGGGAAGAATCTGATTGTAGGATTTAGTTGTGAATAGCTTAGACTGCTGCTGCTGGAAGGAAAACGCTGGCCTTCAGAATGAATTTCTGTATACATTAATCATTACTTGCCTTGCAGCAATGTTGATATACAAAGCCTATTTGGGAAATCTGTGTCATCTGTTTATATCTATCTATGGTATCTATCTATCTATCTAAGGGCTTATGCACACGAACGCGCTGTGGACCTCAGTTTTCGGTCTGCAATCCACGGGCACTGACCGTGGGGCAGCCACGTGCGGATCGTGGACCTATTCACTTGAATGGGGTCCCCGATCCGCATCCCACTGTCTGCACGGTGCGGAGGCACAGCCAAAAAAAACCACGGAAGCACTCCGATTCACACGGCCGCTGCCCGTGTATTGCGGACCGCAGTACGGCCCCGGCCGGGCAACGGCCGTTTGTATGAGCCCTAAGTATGTATCTGTCTTGTTTGTCACTCTGAGAGGTATGTATTAGACTTGAATAACCCCTTTAATTAGAGCCAGCCACAGCCCCTTCTCCTGCAGGGTACTCAAATGCCACACAGTTGCTTCACAACTGCAACAGAATGATGCCAATCCTCTTCTGATGACCTCTTGGAGTCATATGTGCCAGTACTTAATGTAAATAAGTACAAAAATATAATAGAATACTAATAAAAGAAAAAATAAAACCACCCATGCCAACCAAAACTATCACCAGAGTTTCCCCATTCACATTAAATTACATATATTATATATCAAAACAACCAACACAAAATAGGGAGTTCATTTTAATAATGTATATAAAATTACAAAAAATAAATGAATACAAATCCCTAGGCATCACATAAAAACAATGTAAAAATGTAGCAGTCCACCAAATAAAAAAAATTATCATGTGCGCTAAGTCACAAAAAATTGTCATTAAAGGGGTATTCCCATCTCACAAATGTAGTTTGTATAGTTAGATATAGCCATACCAATATTATTACTAATAGAATGTATTTATATAAAATGTACCGTTTAGAAGATTTTCCTATTTGTATATCCATTGTCCCACACACATCAGTCAGGCCGTTGCCCCTGGTTATGGCCACCGTGGCCATGTAGTAGTGGTGGTCAGCTTGCTCCTTGTCAAACCCTCTCTGAGGTAACTGCTGTATTCTGAATGCACATTGCATGAACATGTGGAGACACACCTTTTCAGGCCTGGTCATTAGTCGAGGTTCCTATAAAATTTGACTTATCTATAGTTTCAGAATCGATCAGGTGCCATGCCCGCCAGACAAAACCGTCTAATATAACAAGCAGAGATTTTGCATAATTTATATAGCCTGAGATTTGACGTCATTTCGCAGTCCTCTACATCCTTGTGTCTGCTTTCATTTACTTTATAGCTAGCAGGGAGCTGATAGAAGGACTAGGCCTTGCTCACAACACTATTTATTTGCTCAGTTTATCTCCTCGGTATGAGTGTCAGTGTTAGTCAGAGCTGTACTGTTCCCTTTTATGGCTTGAAACATTGGACAAAAAGAATGCAATGTCAGTTGGCAGGCGCTCCATACAATAACACTGAAGCGGAGGCTGTAGAGGAGCCAGCACTGAACTGCAAGCCTGGCAGAAATCATGCCCGCTGCTGTGTCTGGGTATTCGAAATACAAACTGGGGAAAACATGATAAGCCATGAATACGGTCTATACAGTCTTATCAAGGTAGACACTGTACTCGAAACTATTCACTGGTGATGGGGAATTTTCTAGATACAAATGTTCCTTCAGTTATTGCTGCAAGATCTCAAAAACGCTTCATGATTTAGTTTAAACGAGGATCATGCTGTTCTGGTATCACTAAGGCAATGTTTAAATCACCGTTTAGCTGTCCGTTTTCCTGATCCGTCATTAACACATAAATTAAAAAAAGAAAAAAACATATCTTTTATTTTGAGCATCTGTTGTCCTAATTTTGCATCTCTTTTTGTCAGGTCTCTCAGACAGGTGAAAAGGTCCTGTGTGGAGGACTTTTTCCCCCCTCAAACATAAAGGATCTCTGAGAGAACTGGCAAAAATGGATGCAAAATGAGTGCAACGAATGTTCAAAATAAAGGATACGTTTTTTCAGTTCATCTGATTGATCAGTAGAACAGAAAACTAAATGGTGATGTGACCATGTGTAGTGCCTTGCAGCAGGGGTATTTTAAAGTCTGAACGTTTGTGGACATTTTCTCCTGTTTCCCCTCTGCAAAGTTAACAACTCCTTACTCCATATTAAAGGGTTAACGTGCATTGACTTATGCCGTTTAATACTGTGTAACTGCATTTTATTTGTTTGATGCAATATATATCCTGTTCATTTGCAGTGTTTTCATTATGGCATTATGGAAAGGGTTAATGGATAGTGAGAGACTTTTGGGACTTTCTAGCTAATAATGAGAAGCTGGTAATTTACCACAGCTACCATAATGTTTAAAGAAGAACATGTTTTGGAGCGGAAAAAAACAGACTTGTTTACCACCAAAATCAGACAGATTGACCTTGTGACTGTCTGGTTTAGCTATGTTATTATGTCTGAAAACCTGTTTTTGTCTGTGACAACTGCTGTGTCATTGCCATTGAGTATCACTGAAGCTTTAATGCAAGTCTATGAGAGATAGGAGTTTGAGCTGAGTTTCTCCACTAGAATGGTCTAGTTTAGCCAGAAACTGTATATTGGGAGTGCAGTCAGAGACCTTAATGTTCTGCAGTTAGGAATCAGTGCTTAGAAGAGTAGACTACTTCATTGATCAGAAGAAGACACTCAGACGGAGATACTCTGTCACAGACCCTGGGTCACCAGCTTTGGCCAGGGTACCAGCCTTCTGAGATAGAGAGAGACAGCTAGCTCAGGCCTTTCCTCAGTATTAAACCCTTCTTCTGCCAGTGAGGAGACTGAAGACCCTGACTCTCTGGACTTATTTCCCATTGGGGTGCAACACGCCTTACCATCCCTTACAGAGAGCTGCAAAACGTGGTGACACCTGACAGTGTACAGGGGACCCAGCTGGGGCCATCCCAAACCCAGCTACTGTACATGGCCTTAGGTGTAATTCACAAACTGTAGTTTTGGTGCAATTTGCCATTTTTTGACAGATTTTCCAGAGATTTTTTTTTTAAAGAACAGAATGAAATAAAATAAACAAAAAACCCTTGCTCATCTTTTAAAAATCTCACTGCTCCAGCACCACTGTTCCACTTCCTGTAGGGCCTGCTGTAGTCCATAGTATTTTTATTTTAACAGTTGCATGTATGCCAAAAATGGTGTCCTTTTAGTATGTGTTTCTGCTATTCCTATTTAACTGTACTGAAAAACAGTGTTGACTGTGCTTTTGAATACAGGGAGATCTATAGTTGCCAACTGTCCCGAATTTAGAGGATCTTCAAATTTGCGCTGTCCCGAGCTGAAAATGAGCTTGGCTTGCATAAACACTTCCCATAAGTGAGTGTTCCTGGGTGGGATCAGAGCATTCCCAGGAAGGGGGCTTATATGCCTCAATTTTACCAATTGAAACATTGGTCAGTATGGGGGGAAATAAATAAATGTGTCACACTTTTTTTTAAATAAATAAGCCAGCACCTCATCTGTAGACAGCCGTTTCAGAGTGATTTCCCTCATCAGAGCAAAGCAGAGATTACTGGCTAAACTAAGTTGTAAAGAGCACATTTGCGTCCCTTCTTTCCAAGAGGAGCATGTATGGCCTATAAGCTTCTTCTCACTGACTAATTAGTGGTAGTACCCCCAAAAAATGGATATACTTTAGATCAGGCGTGCACAACCTTTTATGGTTGGGGGCCACATTATCAGACTGAAGGAATCCCAAGGGCCAAAAATAAAAGTTATTACCAACTCAAATACTGTATTTATGGCGTATTGTACATATACTATAAATGTCTGGTTACACCTCAAGGATTCCTATCTAATGGCAGAATACATGAAAAATGCTTGTGAGCAGCCACAAGACATAGATGTCTGTTACCAGATGGTTGGGGGCCGCACAGAATGATATCAAGGGCCGCATGTGGCCCTCCGGCCATAGGTTGTGTACCTCTGCTTCAGATCCATCCTTCACATAAAGTGCTGGAGCATATGGGGCCTGTTATTCCTTGGTAATCCCTCAATGCTAGACTATTGAGTCTAGGGAGTCTGGAAGGACAGACCGGTGCATGTGAACTGCAACCCCCATGCCTCTGCCCATAATGGGCACAGCAGTGAGCAGGCGCAAATTGGAAAACCCCTTTAAGCTGGCTATATATATTCAATCAAACAGACCATTCAACTCCTACATACATGTTCGAGTTGGTCAACCGTGTTTAGGTTGTCAGTGGGAAGAGAGATGAAAGCTGCTGTGATACACTTCTGGTGGCAGCTTATCTCCTGGGAGAACAAAGGGATTGGGCAAAAATATTCTGTTTACACTATCATTTTCTCCCCCGACATGATTAGGGAAGAGTCAGGTGCACCCCATAAACACTTAGGCCTCTTTCACACTAGCGGCAGCACGGATCCGGCAGGTGAAGGGTGCCGCCGGATCCGTGCTGCCACAGGGACATGTGTGGGGCCAGAACCGTGCTCCGGCCCCACACATGTCACTCAGTACACACAGACACACACATACAGACATATACACATACAAATACACACTTACATGCTCCCAGCAGGTCTCCACAGCACAGGAGGAGCAGGACGGCGCGCACATAGGACGATTCCCCACAGTGCCCTCTGCTGGGCGCCGGGTGGAATCGTCCTATGTGTGTGCCGTCCTGCTCCTCCTGCGCTGTGGAGACCTGCCCGGAGCATGTAAGTATGTATGTGTATTTGTATGTGTATATGTCTGTGTATGTTTATGTGTATGTCTGTATGTGTGTATGTATGTATGTGTGCTGGTGACGGATCCGTCATGAACTCCATTTAAAGTCATCCGTCTTGGTGCGGATGCCTGGACCGGAGAGCAAACCGCAGGATTCTGCGGTTTGCTCTCCGGTCTGAAGACGGAACGAATGCTTTTAGGAGCATTCCGTTGTCTTCAGTTCAGTTTTGTCCCCATTTGACAATGAATGGGGACAAAACTGAAGCATTTTATTCCGGTATTGAGCCCCTATGACGGAACTCAATACTGGAATTATAAAACGCTAGTGTGAAAGTAGCCTAAAACTGTCTGCTAAACCGGTTGTTTTTGGTGGGTTTGGCCAACAATACACTGATATCTGTGGGGGCCTTAAGGCTTCAGCAAATAGTTTCCCTTATGAGGGAGATGTTCCTAGGATCTATTATTGAGGGATTACCAGGGTATAACAGGCACCATGTTCACCAGCACTTGTGAAGTACGGACTTATATCCTTGACTTGTTTCTGAGCCCTTTCCTGATTGGTGTTAGAATTTATGTTCACTGTTCATTATGGTTCCCCCTATTATACTGCCCGATGTTTGGACAGGACGAACAGAGATTGACAATAATATCTTGATTGGTGCTCGTTTGCATTGGTCTGTTACAGGTGAATCAGGCAGAAAGAATTGTTTTAGTGGTCGTTCCTCGCTCATTCAGTTCTTTTGTTTATCGTCAGTACATGGAGACTGAATATAATCCGACTGCAGGCTGTCAGTGACATATCTGGAGAACATTGCTGTACTAAGTGCTAAATTACATACTTTTCCATCTGAGGCCTGCTGTTATTAAAATGCATTCTTCTTCTAGACATCTGCCATACCAAAAGTAGAAAGGAGGATAGAAAAAAACAAGACAAAACGCAAAACAGAAGAAAACAAAGAGGTGAGAAGTATGGACAAAGTCATCACGTGTTGGCTATCACCACAACACATCTGAACAAGGCAAAGAACAGCAATGTTCAGCACACTTAGCACATGTCCACCACATAATAAGTGTCCATAAAACAACAAACCTAACGGTGGAACACTTGAGTAAAGCCTTATTGACCTCACACTTGTAGCCCCGTAAAATACAACACTGCCTTTGTTGGGGTAGGGTCACACGGTCAGGTTTCTTGATGTAGTTTTGGAAGCCAAAACAAGGAGTAAAGAGAAGTCGTATCTGTCCTTTATACTTTCTCTCCTTGGCTTCCAAAACTGCATCATGAAAATGGGACTGTATTTGTACCCTTAGGGTAGGTTCACACAATGGATTTTGAAAACACACTTGAGGGAGTATTTTTAAAGGAGATTTTTTGCACATGTTTTGAAGCTTGCGTTTTTTTTGCATGGATCCTTGGATCGTCAATGGGAGATTCAATGCTCCGCTCCAAGATGCACGCTGCTTGTCTTTTCCTTGCTTTTTTTACCATGTGGAAATGAATGAGAAACTGGAAACGTTTTTCTTTTTTTATGGAGTGGATACCGTGTGGGAGACACGCCAAAAAACTCAGTGTGAACTTAGGGTATGTTCATACAATGGCTGTTGACCTTGTCAAAATTCGCTGCAGTTTCTGCCATCGTTTTTTTATGGCACGTCGCACGTGGAAAATCCTCGGCCTCATAAACTGCATAGTGGCCTCCCATAGAAAACAAACAATGTGAGCCAGTTTATGTGCAGATTCTGCATGGTTTTCGGCACCGAATCCACGCTGGAACCCATGCCAAAAATCCATCATGTGAACATACCCTTACTCTTAACATGATCCTGAGGGCTGTAATACACGACAACCCCCCTCATACATCTCCACTCACTTGGGGTATATTCAGTAGGATTTTGGTGTGAAAATACACTAAAATCTGCAGCAAAAATTCAACCCTGTGTGGCCAGACCCTAAAGCCACCAAGTAAGCATTACTGTGTCTAAGAACAGGACACTTGCAAATTCTGCAGGCAACAATATCTAACATCCTTTAAATAGCATCCTTGAAATTTTGCATTTTTCAGTTTTGCTTTTTGAAGCCTGGTGAAAAAGGTGAAGTGAGCAGCTCAGACTACTCTCTGACAATGTCAGCAATGGAGCATAACCAGTACTTACAGTGGAAGAAACAGCGTGAACAAGTTGACCATGAACGGCTAGCCAGGCAAAAGGACTCAAAAGGAGAGTGGCGGCGTGCCTGGGATAAAGGGAAAACGGATGAGCTGTAAGTTCAAGAAGTTCTTTTTATAATATCAGATGCTGGAAGAGGCTGAAGCCTCCTCCTAAGCTAGTGATGGCACATACAACGGTCACTGCTTATGTGCAGCTCAGTCCCATTTCAGTCAATATGTCTGAGCTGCAATACTAACCACAGCCACTATACAATGTACGGCGCTGTGCTTGGTGAGGAGGATGCAGCACACACCTCAGCGCTGCAGCCCTTTCAAATAGCAACTGCAGTGGTGAGAATTGTAACTGCAGCTCGCCCATCCCCATCCCCAAACGCCTTCTGTTCAAGTGTAGAGGAAAGATGTGGGGCGGCTGAGATGTAATTACACTGCTCACCGCTGTGATTGTGAAAGCGAGCAGGTAAACAATGAAGAGAAGGCAGTACTCATACGATGATCAGCAGGAGTGCTGGGAGTCAAAGCCCTGCAGACAACCCCTTTAAGATGAAGTTGTGTTCTAGGTCACACATTGCAGGTGCACTTGAGAGAAACAGGGGGCACATCCTGCAAAATAAACCAAGGGATCAGCTAAGAGACTGAGCCGGGCGGACCTCAGGGATTCGCTAAATGGTGAATTCAACTCAGTTGGAATGCGCCATTTCCCCTGTACAAAGTTCAAGTTGTGTAATGTTAAGATGAACTGTCCCTCTCAACCTGAGTAGAAGGAAAGTTCTGTTATTTATTAGTATACCACCTAGTGTCGGAGTTGAATTTGCTGACTGCCATTCTCCTGAACTGTGTTCACTCTGGTCACTTCACTCTATCTATCCATCCATCTATCTTATATCTATATATCCCTCTCGTATCTATCTCTCTCGTATCTATCTATGTACTTTCAGAGAAGCTTTATTAGCAGGACCAAATACTCAATAGCATTGCCAAAGCAAGTGGGAAATAATTAAGTTGGGGATAGGGACACATCAAGGGTGAGAGCTAGAGAAGTCCATGACATAACACACTGCCCTCAGTCTATGGCGTGCACTGACATATTGCGCTGCAATGGCCGCTGTGTTGTAGTCTATCTACTTTACCTATTATTTGCATGTACTGTTACTTTAGATGTTTTATTGACCTGGCTGCATAAATTTATTTCCATTTCTTTGCTAGTTTTGAACGTGATATGTGCCATGTTGAGACAGTTCCAAATGCATTTGGTGGCAGGAGAGGTGAGCATTGTCAGAGATAAAAGGAATCATCTAGAAATGTGACAGGGCAGAATGTCATTCAGTTGAATTATCACATTGTAATAACGTTCAGAATACTGCACATATATCTTTACATAAAACAGCTACTGTATTTATTTCTTAATTAACTCATGTTGTCACATTGCCTTTTTATAGTATCATGTATTCCGCTGTTTATTACTTGTCATAATAACACTTTGTTGAGACATTGTTTTTAATTACTTCAGTTTATTTGCCAAAACTACAGGGCCAAATGCACTTAGGTTCTTTTGGTTGGTATGCGTTAGCATACCTTTATTTTTACTGTATAGGAAAGAGTCCACCACACTTTCCTATATAGAGAGACACGGTAAATAGCACAATATATAGTCTTTTTACAATGGGAGTCTACATGGCATTGGACATATACATCAGGGAATACTCCTAGAAGGAAAAGACAAGGAGGTCTCGACAGGTCGTAAGGTAGCTTTTGGTTGACAGCTGTCTTCCCTGACTCTACATGGCTGATCTTTACTTATAGGACTTCCATGGACAGAATAAGATTAGGCATACATGTCTAGCACCACTTCTGTTTTAGGGAACTAAGAATTGGGTGTGTTTAACCTCCTAACAGTTCTGCCCCAGTGCTCCAGCAGCAGAGGGACGGGGCAGCGCCTTTACCTGCTCATATCTCTGGATTGTTACCAGCTAGAAAGGCTTTCCATTGTTTAAAAGCTGGCATTTCAGGCTTTCAAACATTACCAGAATCACAGCATTATCTGTACTACATTGGAAGATATGGCTGTTAGAAATCAGGCTGGCAGTAAATGCAGCTGAAAGTAAATGCAGATTTTATCACGTTTATTCTTGACTTGATTTCTAACTGTAATATCTCCTGCTGATGTTGTGCTAATGCTGTGACTGTGCTGTGGACTGCCAGCTTTCAAACAAGACCAGGCCCATATATCTAGCTGCTAGCAATCCAGAGGTATCATATGAGCAGCCAAAGTAGCCCCGCCCCCCTTTCCCCTGCAGAACTGTTAGGTGGTTAAAGAGGTTGTCCAGGCATTTTCTATTGATGACCTATCCTCAGGATAAGTCAATATCATATTGGCAGGGGTCGGACACCTGGCACCCCCGCCGATTAGTTGTCTGAGGAGATGCCATGTGTGCAGTGCACACATGCCATCTCCCTTCTCTCTTCCTGTCCTCTGCTGCTGTCCCATAGACATACAGCAATGATCAGGAAGAGAGAAGGTAGACAACAGGTGTGCACTGCATGTGCCATCTCCTCAAACAGCTGATCAGCGGGGGTGTCAGAATTGATCTGATATTGATAACCAGTTCTGATGGTCATCAATAGAAAAAGCCCGGACAACCCCTTAAAATTATATTTGTCAACTCTCTCAGATCATCCAGGAGTCTCCAAGAGAAAGGTAAGACCTGTAGGACTCTTGGAAGAGTCTGCATTGCAGAAGCCTCCCAGAATGTAACACCCAATGTACTGTAGTTTACTGATCTTGACTCCAAGTTGCAGCATTATCTGACTCAATCCCAACATCCAAACACACCTTTAGGAGGTTGCAGTGCAGTTGTGCAAAGGGGCGCAGCCTATGAAAAGGAGTCATGGTGCATGTCAAGTAGTGTAAATCACTGTCATTATCCATGGTGCTCCAATGGTACTATAGACCATAGTCTATAGTAGTTCTGTACTCAAAAAAATCTGGTAACATTTTTTCCTTAGGCAAAGTCTAAGCATCAGGGATGGTGTGAACTGTAATATAATAAGGCACAGCTTTACATCACAGTTATCAGGAGAGTTAAATCGCCCAAGGTGGTCAACTGAAAGCCTGTCCTACGATGTCTGGAACAGCATCAGAGACCTCAGGGGAGGTCCTCAAAGGGATGATTGAATCTATGAAATGCTAATCCTATTTCAAAGAATGCAAAAAAATCCCAGAGAGGAACAGGGCATGTTGAGAGAGTAAATCAGAAAAACCTTCTAAATCTATTAATCGCAGGATCCCAGAGAACTAGGACAGGTTCAACATGGTTTACAGTGCAGACGAAAAATAACATGGGCCAAGATTGTGCTGGTGTAGTGGTGCCCAAAGCCAGAAAGTGGACAGTTTGAAGATAAACAGTGTGTGCTCTTTTTAGGGCTGCAGATAGAAATTTGTACAAAATTTCTGCATAATGTTTCAGTGGCATTTTATTTTAAGTTTATAATTTGATGAAAAGATTGCACATTTGAAGTTTATTTTTATGTTATTTCTACCTTTTAGGAGACTGGGGAAGAAAGATGCACAGTAGAGAAAATGCGATTGAAAATAAAGGTGATCATCTTGACAGAAGTGGTATAAAAATCTGAAAATCCCAAATCTCTATTACAAAATCATGTTTAAAGGGGCTGCACACAATTTATAAATTTCTACATAGTAACATAGTAACATAGTAACATAGTTTGTAAGGCCGAAAAAAGACATCTGTCCATCCAGTTCAGCCTGTTTTCCTACAAGTTGATCCAGGGGAAGGCAAAAAAACCCTGTGAGGTAGAAGCCAATTTTCCTCACTTTCGGGGGAAAAATTCCTTCCCGACTCCAGTCAGGCAATCAGAATAACTCCCTGGATCAACGACCCATCTCTAGTAACTATAACCTGTAATATTATTACCCTCCAGAAATTCATCCAGGCCCTTCTTGAACTCTCTTAGTGAACTTACCATCACCACCTCCTCAGGCAGAGAGTTCCATAGTCTCACTGCTCTTACTGTAAAGAATCCTCTTCTATGTTTGTGTACAAACCTTCTTTCTTCCAGACGCAGACGATGTCCCCTCGTCACAGTCACAGTCCTCGGGATAAATAGATGATGGGAGAGATCTCTGTACTGACCTCTGATATATTTATACATAGTTATTAGATATCCCCTCAATCGTCTTTTTTCTAAAGTGAATAACCCTAATTTTGATAATCTTTCTGGGTACTGTAGTCCACCCATTCCAGTTATTACTTTAGTTGCCCTCCTCTGAACCCTCTCCAGCTCTGCTATGTCTGCCTTGTTCACAGGAGCCCAGAACTGTACACAGTACTCCATGTGCGGTCTGACTAGTGATGTGTAAAGTGGCAGGACTATGTTCTCATCACGGGCATCTATGCCTCTTTTGATGCAACCCATTATCTTATTGGCCTTGGCAGCAGCTGTCTGACACTGGTTTCTGCAGCTTAGTTTGCTGTTCACTAAAATTCCTAGGTCCTTTTCCATGTCAGAGTTACCCAATGCTTTACCATTTAGTATGTACTGGTGACTTGCATTATTCCTTCCCATTCTACCCATTGTTGTTGAGGATAGGACATGAAGCTGCATCCACATCTATGCTAGCTGCTCAAAATTTGGAATTTACATTACTCTACTGATTAAAACCATTTGATGTTTCCATACAACTTTGATTATTATTTGTGAACTGGTGTCACATTTTCTATACTTAAACGGTTTGTACTATTATTAACTGTCATTTAATATAATTCAGCATAAAAAACTAGTTACTTTTGTAATTTACTTTCTGTTTAAAAAAATCTCCAGTTGTGAGATATTCTCTTTACTTCTCTATAATGATGCCCTCTGAGCTGTGATAGGGAGAGGGTTACAGTAGAAAGGACACACCCCTGAGCTCACAGGGAGAGAGCTTCAGCGAAAGGAAATGTCTCCTGAGCGTGAAATGAATCTAGCAGAGCAATGAATGGGGAGATCTCTGGATCTATGTGAGGTACAGGGCTGGTATTAGCTTTGTTAGAAAGGTATTGTCATGTACTATATGATGTCTGATTTTCATTTTTCATATCACTTATGGCATAACTCAGTTAGAAATTAAGCATTTACTAAAACAGTTTTATATGCAATCTATATCAATGGCTTATAAGCAAAGTTGTACCATTTCTCTTAGGTAAAGGAAAACAGCTCTGTAATGAAAAGACCTTCAAAATGATGACTACAAGCAGCAGAGCAAAGGGAAAAGACCGTCTTACCGGTAGAGCCCAAAGGTAGAGTCAATTTTCTATACATAATTCATATAAGGATCACAGCACTGATAATAAAGGACAGTTCAACATCACACCCCCCTCCCTTTCCAATGACATTTATGAGATACACAAAAGGTCATAAATATCAGATCATAAGGGGTCCAGCCACTAGGATCCTTGCAATCCCTCTGAATGGAGAGGTAGTACGCACTAGTCCACAGCTCCATTCACTTCTATGGGATTTAAGTAGGGTGCTGAATCTCCTTAGAGAGGACTGTCCTGTGTGGAGACTTACTAGAAGTACAACATGGTATGGAGATGTATTGGTAATGCTCCATGGGAATAGAAAATGCAAACATATATCTCTCAAGAAAGAGAACTATCTGGCTAGCACCACCATGTGGAAGTTGCTCCCTATCAGTCAAAATCTAACTTTTTAATAAGTCTTCAGATTTGAGAAGTGAATATAGATGGATCTCTTTCTTGGAGATACCTCTTTGCATATTCTTTTCCCATGGAGCATTGCCAATAAGTCTACATACAGGACTGTTCTCTTTAAAGAGATCCAGCACCCTGTCTAAGCTGCATTCAAGGCATCACTCCCAGCCAACCAGATTCATACTCCATACTGATGAAGGGCAATCACCCCGAATCAGCTGTCTACAGATGGATAGGCTTGGCTATATTCCCTTGTCAAATCAAAAGGCTTCTTTAAAAAGTTGGATTTTTACCTAAAGGGAGCCACTTTCACAAGATGGCTCTAATTCAGGGGGCTGCCCCCCAGGGGCGATTGGGTCCCAGTGTTAGTAATGCAGAGTGGCCTTAATAGTTTGTGTCATGGTGCTCCTACCTGGATACTGTCGCTCCCGGGGGTTAGGCTTCATAGCAACAAAGGAGTTGTAGTTGGTGGAGTAAGTAGAGTTCAGACTTGGTAAAGTTCAGCAGTTTTTACTTGAATAAACTTGCAATAAACTTGTGTCATCCAAACAATACTTAATCTTTTTCTTGGCTCAGGAGGCTAATGGTAAACTGTCAGGTAAACTTGAATACTTTGCTTTATCTCTCTGCTACTGTGCTAATCTCTGGCTCCTATCAGCTTCAGTTACTGTTTCTTATAAGAGTGAGGTAACCCATGACCAGTTTTACTGGGTAGGGTGTATTAGGCACCATTTCCATCTCAGAGCTACTACATCCTTTTATATATCAGGAGTGGGATGCTCTCTGAGCTACTTTCCCAAAGCTCCTCGCGCAATAAGGGGAAAATGCTCCTTCACTGCACCATGCTTTTTCAGTCTGTTCACTCTTCACTCTCACTCAAACTCTCAATTCAACTCCAACTTCCTTTAAATCCCACTTCTTCCCAAAAGGGGGCGATGGAAAGGTAAATTCCATTTTATCTAAAGGCACTTTCTGCAACCTGCTCATGAACCAGGCACAGTACATGTGCATAACAGTTTTTGCATATAACAAAATAACACTTTGCTGCTGGTGGTACAAACCAATACAATGGTGGCAAACAGGCTAGCAATAGGAATGTAGGAGTGGTAGTATACCTCTTGGCTACTACACTAGTGAGATGGTTCTCTTCTCTTTCTTGGGAGATACTTATTTGGGGTTGTTACAGACAGCACTCCATCAGTCCCATAAAAGTTAATGGAGCTGTGGGCCAACATGCACACTATTGCTTCATTCATAAAGTGGACTCAGGGACCCGGTTTTCAGGATTTTTGGGGGGTCAACTGTCACGAACATACTTGCGTCAGGTTGTAGGCGTTCGGCTAGACTTTCAAAAGTGACATAATTTGACATGTTTTCCTCTTGGTTTGGTTGCTGTTTAGCACACCCCTTCCCCTCAGCTGTTGTGGGTGTGCTAATTATCTTTCTCCTATTTACCCCTTCCTCTCTCAGTATTCCTTGCGGTTTATACTTTCTGCTGACATTGTTGTGGTTGGTGTGGATCTCGGCTGAGATCCGGTTGCTGCAATGTCTGCATTAAGATAAGTGTTATTTTCCCTATTGTGTTTATCCTACGTTTCCCTGTTTTGGTTTTGCCTTGTGGAGTTTCCCGTTTGTCCGTCCTTTTGGAGGAACAGGTTTACTCTTTCTCCTGTCACTAGCTGCAGGGTTGTACAGGGTCAGTTTGTTATTAGGTTCCTGTGTATGAACTCTCCTACCACTAAGGCCTGTTCATACTGGTAGTCATCCAGGGCCTAGTTTCAGGAATTCCTGCAGGAGGTGACCATTTCCCTTGTTGGGTCTTTTCCCTTCCCTCTTACGCTTGGTGTGGCTATACCCTCCACACCAGAGCGTGACACCAACTCATCTGACCATCTATGATCCCAAATTTATCATTATCCTGTGGATAATCAGGTCACCTGGTAATAGTTACCCTTATAGTTTAGGGGTACACAGCGACATTGCATTTGTGTAATTTTTTTGGCAATGGTCTGCAACTTTTCGTTTTTTTGTTTTTTTTTTTAACATGGAAACAGTGAACTTTTCCTGGGACCGACACGTGACTGCATAACGCTATTATAGCCGACATTCATTTCAATTTAGAACTGTACAATTCAATTACACGTTTGGATAAAGTACAGTGCTCTTTCTTCCCAGATAATTAGCAATGTGCTTCATGCTGCACACAGCCTTGTGGAGCTAACAATAGACGTTCTTGGGTCTCAGTGGGACATTTGTGCATTCCTCAGGGTGTAAATGCTCTGAACATAACAAACAAGTGCCATTCTGCTGGCCTCTATTCAAGGAACAATTTCTAAAAACTGCCGCACTTATTATCACTTAAATCTTTCTTCTCCAGAGCTCAACAAACCCACAAAATTTCTGTGTCCTGTAGACGTTGCTTTAAAGCAATTATTATCTTGTTTTACATGGGTTAAAAATAAAACCTATTTTTCTTTTTAGCCGGACATGCTGGAACTTGTGGAGCGCTCACGTCTGGGAATATAAATTTTATAAATACAGTTTGCAAAAATTCGATTTTACATATGGACCATAGAAGACTATTTTATTCTGGTTTAAACCCTTAAAGGGACTGTGTCAGCAGGAAATTCACTGTAAGCCAGGCACAAAGCCTTGTAGGTCTAGCTCAGCTGAATGTAATGATACCTTTCACTTAGTGATCTGTTCCTTCATTCTGGAGAAAAAGTACTTTTAATCCATATGCAAATGAGCAGTTAAATGAGGGTGGGTCCAAGCCACTCTGTGCACCCCTGTTCCTCCTGCTTCCTGTACCCGCAGCTTCCTCTTCTTCTTGATTAATAGGACCAGGAACAGAGGAGGATTGGCTACAGACCTTACCGGGAAATTTCCTGGTGGGCCGATGCCCAGGTAGCCACCTGGGCCCTCCTCACAGCCGGCCAGTGGAAGTTTTTGGGGATATATTTTGTGCTGCTGGCAGTATTTTGTGACGGACTGTGGTATTTGGCTCTGTTGGGGTGGTATAACGTGCTGCAAAATAGTATTGCTGGCCTTGCTTTACATCAATTTGGACCCAACTACAAAACAGGGCCACTTTTAGTATTTTTTCCAGGGGCACTTTAAATTCCCAGTCCGCCCCTGACCAGGAAAGATAACTATGCAGGAACCTGACTCTGTCGATCATCATCTATTTTAGGCCAAATATGGAGTGCACTGTCTACCATTTGTGCCTTTTCTGTGCCTCATACTGGCACATATTGATTAATAAATTCTTGGGTGAATACTTGGATGATCTTTTAGGCAACTAGTACCGACAAGACCTATATTCAGGAGTACTGCAGGAACTACATGACTGACGTAGTTATTTTATTATTTACATGCAGATGGTATGGTTTAGAAGATGGAGATCTGCCAGAGGACTTCCCCGTAAAGGTAAGTCTAATTATATACAGTAGCAATTACAATGACAAGTCATTATAATTAGCAAGTACAGGTGCTAGAATAGGTCCAGGTTTTGTTGGATTTCCATGTGATTTACATTTTGGAGAATGAATAGAGAAGACACATTGTGAAGATTCACTCGAGTGGTCAATTAGTGTGGGTTCAAATCACATTTTTGTCATATGTTTAACATACATAATATCCATCACAATAGAGTTCTATTGCCAACATTTTTTACAGACAAACTGGAAAAGTATAATGAACTATAGGTAAGATATTAATACTGAACACATTACCAGTATTTAGCGCCCATTCACATGACCATATATTTGAGTCTGCATCCGTTCCGCAACAGATGAAGACCCATTAATTTCAATGGGGCCTCAAAAGATGCGGGCAGCACTCTGTCTACATCCATACTTCGGTTCAGTGGCCTCACAAAAAAATAGAACATGTCCTATTCTTGTCCGCAATTATAGACAAGAATAGGCATTTCTATCATAGGGCTTGCCGTTTCTCTCCGCCAAATGCAGAAGACACTCGGCCAGTATCCATATTTTTCGGATCGCAATTTGCGGATAGTTGTCTGAATGAGCCCTTACTATGATCTAAAAAATGCTGAGAATTACAATCAATGTGACCTGCTCAACTACAAACAGCCTAAAACAAATATATCATGGACACATAATTTTTTTTCATGGACAATGGGAAAAAAAGTCCCCTATTTTTAAGGACTGTCCAGGAATTTCTGGACAGTTGATAACCTTAATCATATCCGTACCCAGTTTGGGTCATAAATATAATAGTTAAAGGGGTTTTCCAGCAGTAATGTTGAGGACATACTCAAGATAGGTCATCAATATCCAATCAGATGGGGTCTGACTCACAGCACCCCTGCCAATCAGTGGTTTGAAGAAGCCTCAAGTGCCCAGTGGGTGCCGCGGTCTATTCTTAGGACAGTGACGTCACATATATCAGTCACATGACCTAGGTGCAACTCGGTCTCATTCAAGTGAATGTTCAGGTGGTATACATATGCATACACTTTTTCACAGTACTGAAAAATCAACTATAGTTTTCAATATAAGGGGGTCTTGCAAATACAGCTAGTGTGAGAAGGGAGTAGCAGTGTGGTGGGCAGTAGTGGTGGTAATAGTGGCAATGATAGGGGTAGTAGCTCTCACGGTGACAGTCCTCATTCTGGAACATCCTGGGCTGTGCAGTGAGTGGAGGGCACACACTTTCTTCTCTCAGGGCAAATCCTGGACTCTTGGGGTCTCCTGCCTGATAGTGGTTGGGGTTCTCTTGATGGTGTATGGATGGAGGAGTCAAAGGCCCGCTTGGTTACAATAAATAAAGTTGCTCTTTACTGTATAGATGATGGGAGTTACAGTGCATACGTACAGTAACAAAGGTACAGTTCTGTAGTATTTTACAGAGCAGGCTTCTTCCAATAACTGTGTATAGGCAGCGGCAATGATTGTAGTTGTCCTTCCCGAGTCTCTCTTTAGGAAAATTCACAAAAAACCACAGGCGTGCAATTCTGATTAACAATTCCTGTGATGCCCAGACTACAAGGTGCAGATCCTAGATCCGGATGGCCAGACCTTCTATTTAGCTCTCACCTGAGCATGCATGAGGTTTCAGTTTCAGGCATTAGAACCATGATGGTGCCTGGCCCTGTTAATCAGTTGGAAAGAGGGAGTGAATAAAACTGAGTGAAGCGGTGCTCCAAGGGGCTAGGCCTGCCCCTAGGTGCTCCAAACACCTCATTAGTAGTGTTGATCGAGCACCAAAGTGCTCGTGTGCTCTGGTAGAACACTTGGTGATGCTCGAGTGCTCTACAGAGCACCTGAGCACAATGTAAGTCAATGGGAGAAGACCAGGCACCCCCTGCTCGGATGAGGGGAGGGTGTCTGGTTCATAGGAAAAGGTCAGAATCGCAAATTCTCCTCTTTCACTCGTTAAAGTATGCTAATTAACTGAATTTGTACGCATTAGCGCACAATGCGTAGCATTAGCATACAAATTCATATGCATTAGCATACTCGAGCATTGCACTCGAGCACACGCGGTGGTCGGCCGAACACCGAGCGGACCCGAGCGTAGGCATGCTCGGCCGAACTCGCTGTTCGGCCGAGCATGCTCGCTCAACACTACCCATTAGCATAAACATAAACGTTGTGTTTTTTTCAAAAACTGCATATTGAATAACTTCAAGACAGAAGTTGTCGCACCCAGCATGATCAGCCCTACCAGAGAGTATGTCTGGTTTAATAGAGTTGATCATGCTGACAGATGCTCTGTAACAAACATGTCTCTTTTTGGCCTTTAATCTAAGATTTCTTATTGTTTTCCACAGAAAAGTCCTGATGATAAAGTTATCGTAAAACATTCAGAAGGGAATTTCAAAGAAGATGAATTTTTGAGCACAGAAAAACTAAAAGTTCCCGTCCAAAATAATTCATTGGGAAATGAAGAAAAAATAGTTTTTGCAAATGAGAAACTATTGCTGGAAAGTAAACAGGATGTTCCATTTCATGGGAAGAAAATGGAAGAAACGAGCAGTGACGTTCCCTCCGAGGGTCGAGAAATGATAGAATATCTGTCCATGCTGAGCAGCGACAGCGAATCCGGTGAAAACTCTGCAAATCTACAATGTAAACAGAGACGTTCATCATCTTATTGAAAAGAATGTAAAAATGTCAACCTATATATGACATGAATATCCTGTAGGCTCCATGTCACTGCCCCCCTTCAATCCCTTAGGCATTTTAAATTGACTGCAAACAGTGCTGCTGTGAAAAGTCATGAACGTTCACTGCCGGATAAGGATCTGTCCATGGATAATCCCAAAAATAATCGTATTTACTGCTTTTCTCACATTAATGGCTTAAAGAAAAAAGAGGAATCAATGAAGAGAACATTTCACACCTTTTTATATTAGAAGCAATGCTTTATCACACTATATTCTAATAGGAGGATACCATTAAATGATACATCTTGGAGGTTTTCTGTGTCTTGTGAGCCATTTCTTAGGAAATATCTTTAAAGAGAAGCTGTCACCTCTCCTGACATGTCTGTTTTCGTAACTTCTTGCATTCCCCGTGTAACAATTCCAGAGCATCTATTCTTGACTGTATGTTGTGCCATTCCTTTATTATTCCTGCAAGAAATTATGAAAGAACTGATAGCAGTTTGCAATGAAGGTCCAGCTGGGTGTTACCAATTGGGGGTGTATCCCTGCACAGTCTGACACTGGCAGCACTGATTGGATAGTTTTACATTTGTAGGAACACACTCCCCAAAGTCCAGCTGGACCTTGCAGACTGCTAGCAATTCATTTATAACTTCTAGCAGGAATAATAAAGGAATGGTACATCATAGAATCATAAGAATAGATGTTCCAGAATTGTTATTACATGGGGAATGTGAAATGTTACTAAACAGACATGTCAGGAGAGAGGACAGTTCCTCTTGAGTCTAAAGGCTAATGCTTCCGTGAAGAAAAAAAGCTGCTAGGTAACTGTACGTAAAACTGTAGAACCCCTAATGAATATTTGGCACAATCGATTTTTACTTGCTTATAGTAAGTAATTCTATTCTATGCATGAGGAGGGCTGTATGAACAAGCATAGGTCATCAATATGAGATTGGCCAGGGTCAGGGGTGCATCACCAATAAGGCGAGGTGAGGCAGTCGCCTCAGGCAGCACCAGGTAGAGGCAAGAGGGGGGCAGCAGAAGGGTCATAGACAATGAGTGATTCCATTGTGGAAACTCTCATCTCTACATATTCAACTACATCTCTGTACTCAGGACAGCAGTAGAGTTGAATGCTGTGACGGGGCACGGGAGCAATGTCTCCCTAGCCCACCATTTTCTCTAATAGGCTTAAGTCCTAGTTCCTGTAGCCTATCAAAGGCCGGTGTCATCATTATCATGCTGCCTGTGCCGGGTTGCATACAGCTCAGGGCACAGACTAGAAGAGGTGTCTTGCACTGGATGGCTGATAGCAGAATGGAGGTCAGTATTTGAGTTTATTATTTTTATTTGGCAGCATGGTGTTGGGCCACAATGGGATGGGGGCCATTATTTTGTAATTGGAGAAAGCACTATGGGGACATTTCAGCTGTACAAAGGTACATTTTTGTACTGGCACACATTATAAGGGGGCCACTATTAGGACATCCGTTCTACGGGGGGCACTATAAGGGGGTAGTTTTTTGTGCTGACACATGTTATAAGGGAGCATTTTTGTACTGGCACACATTATAAGGGGGCCACTATTGGGACATCCGTTCTACGGGGGGCACTATAAGAGGGTAGTTTTTTGCGCTGACACACGTTATAAGGGAGCATTTTTGTACTGGCACACATTCTAAGGTGGCCACTATGGGGACATTTGTTCTACAGGGTTTTTTTGTTTTTCTTTTGGACTTGCACACATTATAAGGGAGCATTTTTTGTACTGGCACTCATTAGGGGGCATTTTTGTACTGCCACACATTATAAGGGAGTATTTTCCGTTTTCGCCTAAGTCAGCAGAAAGGCTAGGTGTACCCCAGGCCAGGGTTCAACTCTCAGAACCCCCGCTGGTCAGCTCTTTGAATAGAGGCCGCTTCGCTTCGTGAGTGCTTAGGCCTCTTCCTAGGCCAGTGATGTCACGTCCATCGGTCACATGGCCTAGCAGCAGCTCAGTCCCATTCAAGTGAATGGAGCTGAGCTGCAATACCAAGCACAGCCATTATCAAATGGACAGCGACTCCAGTGAGCGCTGTAGCCTCTTTGAACAGTGGATGGGTTGGGGTGCTGGAAGTCAGACCCCTGGCTATCTTAGACTGGTGAACTATCCTGAGGATAGGCCATCAATATGAAAATCCCAGAAAATACATTTAATGTTTTTTAGGTGACGGACGAGACGTTGGTGCCCTAAGGCAAATTGTCCAGTTTTCCTTTTGTAATACCCCAGAGTGGTATTACCATTTATTCACCCCTGATACTGTCTCTAATTGCTACCAATAATGTCATCTTTGTATTTATGCCAGGTCCTTCACATTGTGCATTCACAATTCTGTCATCAAACAGTTTTGTACATGTAATATGCCTGGTTCACAGCAGGTGGCAGTGTATCTGGCAGAGTGAGAGATTTCTAGATCAAATGGAATTCCTCATTCCACTCCCCCACCCCCCCACCTCCCCCTTTGGGCAGAAATGGGCCAGTCCTGCTTCCTACCAGAAGGGACGAGTTGAAGTTCTAGTTTAGAGCAGTCTAATCCTGGGTACCATCAGTGCCAGACGTGCCTAACATGTAGCAGCCAGTGCAGTCTAACCTAAGCTTGCGATGGAGGCAGATGTGTGGAAGATGTAGCAGCAAGGGGAAAAAGTTCGACAGGAGTCTCTCCAAAGGGAAGTAGCTCAGAGAGCACCATGACTCCTTGCTAATTTACTTACTGAGTGTCAGGAGGGGGACAACAGCTGAAGGCACCCCAATCCAGGGATACCAGAACTGCCTGAAAGTCCAGTAAAGACTAAAGCCAAGTTTAACTCGGCAGAGAGAGAGAAAGCAGAATATTTAAGTTTGCCTGCCAGTTTATGCCAAAGCCTGCTGGAACCAAGAGAAAGCCTGAATATTGTTTGGATGAAAGTTGATGCAAGAAAAGCTGTTGAACTTTATCAAGTTCTGGATCAGCTGTATCCAGGTAGGAGCACCATGACACATACACAGAGACTATTAAGGCCGCAGCACACCACTCAGCATTCCTATACACCTGGGACATAATTGGCCCTTGGGGGCAGCACGTTGCCCTTTTCTGTAATCCAGAAGGGCAGAGATGTAACCTGAAGCCACTGGGCCCCAATGCAAAATCTGTAACAGAACTCCAAACTTACATGTGGTATCTGCTGGATGGGTATTTCAGATTCCCTTAGGCTACTTTCACTTGGCAGTATTTTGGTCAGCATTTGTCATCAGTATTTGTAAGCCAGGAATGGAACATACAGTAGATAAAAAGCATACTTGAAAGCTGTAACTTTTCCATGCGTAGGATCCACTCCTAGTTTTGGTTTAGAAATACTGATGCCATATACTGGCTAAAATACTGCAGTGTTAAAGAGGCCTAAACCTGGGCTTCTGCATTCTGGTTTTTGGTGCAGTTTTTAAAGCCAAATCAAGGAAGGGGTCATAAATAGATGCCAGTATAAAGACATGTCCTTCTTTTGAATCTACTCCTGAGACTCAAACCCACCCTTAGGCCTTATGCACGCGACTATATGTATTTTGTGGTGCACAAAATGCGGATCCGGAAAATAAGTGTGCTGTCTTTGTTGAATGCATTTTTTTTTGCAGACCCATTGGCATCAATTGGTCTGTGTGCAACAGGTGGCCCCCCAGGACGGTTGAATCTCGGTGTTTAGGATACAGAGTGGTATGTTGTGGACCTAATAGTTGGCATCACAATGCTCCTACCTGGATTAACTCCCAGGGTTAGGCTCAGTATCAACAAAGGAGTTGTAGTTGGTGGAGTAAGTAGAGTCCAGACTTGCTGAAGTTTAACGGTTTTACTTGAATAAACTTGCAATAAACTTGTGTCATTCAAACTTGGCTCCAGCAGGCTCAAGGATAAACTGGCAGGTGAAATTGAATACTTTGCTTTCTCTCTGTCTGCTGTGCTATTCTCTGGCTTCAGTCAGGTTACTAGACTTTCTAGAGGTTCTTGTACCGTCGAGTGGGGTGCCTTTGGCTGTTAACCCCCTTGCAATACTCAGTCAATGAGTCGGGGTGCTTTACAGAATGCTTCCCCTGGAAGACTCCTGCTGCAGAAGAGTAGCACGCCCCCTCACTGCTCCATGTTGTCTGGTCTCTTTTCTACTCTCAACTTACTACAGCTTCTTGCAACCCCTCCCTTGGTGTGAAGCAAGACTAGCCCACTTCTGCCCAAAAGGGAGAGGGGGAAATGGAATAGAAAGTTCTATTCTGACTAAAGACCTCTGCCAGATACACTGCCACCTGCTGGTCAACCAGGCACATTACATGAACATATTTGCATATAACAAAATTACACTTTGCTGATTGGTGCAAACCAATTCAATGGTGAGCAGTAGGAATGTAGGAGTGGTAGTGTCCCTCTGGGCCGCTACATTTTGCCAAGAATAGGACGATTTGTCTTTTGTGTAACGAACTTAAAGGGGTTCTTTAGTTCTTTTAAACTGATGATCTATCCTCTGGACACCCGGGATCCCCGACAATTAGCTGTTTGAGAAGACGGCCTTCTCTGTGTTTTTCTCAGGCCCAGTGACGTCACAACTAGTATGACTGGCCTGGGTGGGGATAAGCTCCATTCAAGTGAACAGAGCTTTGCTCCGCCCAGGCCAGTGATACTAGTCGTGACGTCACTGGGCCTGAGGAAAACAGAGAGAAGGCAGAGGATAGATCATCAGTTTTAAATAACTGCAGAACCCCTTTAATTATGCGGAAAGCACACAGATCATCTGTGTGCTTTCCACATCCTGTATGTCCGTTCCGTAAAATGATAGACCATGTCCTATACTTGGCTGCAAAATGCAGACGGACTATGGACCCAAAGTCGCAGCATCATAGGAATTTATGATGCTGTGAGTTTGAATCAGTTAAACCTGTGGTTGGGCCAGTTCACACATCCGAAATACAGATGCATAATGCGTTTTTGGTAATAAGCCCATGTGGACTTGGCCTCCTTCAACTACCAGCATCTATCGATCACAGAGGGCTCAAACAAAGGCAGGCAAATTGCCAATCCCGATGGAGTAATAGCTTACAGATCATTTTTAATAAAACACAAATACAGCTTTACAGTCCGACATACAGTTTAATTTTCCACTAACTTGAAAGATAATTAAGAGCCAGAATAACGATTAAAGCCTACTTAAGATTACTCATCTTTTAAATACTTAATGCGGAGAAGTGTTTTTGTTGGCTCAGATACACTTAAAGGGAACCGCAGTAATTGTCCTCCCTAGACCATCCTTAGGTTTCTGCTATTTTATCCACTGGAGTAAATGAGGTAGTAGTTTCCCAGCTGCACTTATGCAATCTTCTATGGAAAAATACATATGTGGCCTTGTGCTTTGGAAATAGCAGACAGCAGGGCCACAATTCCCTTGACAGATGAAGGCAGTGTGCAGAGAACTCTGACTCATCTTCAGATATGGCCGGAAGTATTTGTCATTGTTTCTAGCAACAGGACTCAAAGTACTGCTATGGGGGGGTGTTACATGTGGGTAATTCAGCCCTTTAAAATGCTCTTTAAACCTACCTGCAACGCTGGATACCACTTTGATATTTTCTAAACCAGGTTATGCCTCCAGTCCAAATAACTAGTTAGGAAGCCTCCTCTGTTCATGGCACAAAAGAACAGGTCGGCCAATTATATGTGTAGGAGGGTAGAGTCATTCAAAGCGACACACGGCTCATTTAATCTTTTCAAGTGTTACTGGAGGTCGGAAAGGCTTTGTATTGCCGAATAGGAAAAGATCCAAGCTAAATACAGTGAAACTATGTAATGTAAAACCTGTATTACACTGGACAATTTTTTTTGGCCGATAATCGCTAACAAGTGTTCGCATGAACGCTCATTAGCGATCCTCTTGCAGTGTAATACTGCCGCCGATTGCCCGATGAAGAGCAAACGCTCATTAACAAAAATTAATAAATAATAATCATCACTTGTCAGGGGTAGATTGTTCTGTCTAATAAGGATCTGCCGCAGGCAAACCACTAAACAGTATGGGGATGAGCGATGGCATAGTGATCACTCCTCTCCATGCAGTGAAGGAGATCGCTGCATGTAATAGCAGCAGTCTCCTCCGCTAGCTAGTCAGCGATTACCCGGAAGGGAACTCTTCCCTCCCGACAATCACATGCTGATCTGCCTGTGTAATACAGGCTTGAGGGTCCTCAGAGAAATATTATATCTATGCTTGTTTAAGGGGACTTTTCACACAGTCCTATGCACAGTGAATGAGGAAGAATGATCGTTATTACGAATGTTCGCACCCATTTCACTTGGCATATTGTCAGCTGCACATCCCCTCTGTACACATAGGAGGAGATTTATCAAGACTGGTGCTTTCTGTGTCCCTGCCCAGGCCTAGTCATAAATTAGGTGCATACCCCGGCCTAAGCAGAGAGTTACCGGAGCTCTGACCTGCCGTAGATTTCTAGCTTTATTTGCACCTGAAAACTGGTGTAAATAAATTTGCTGCAGTAACAGTCCACGTCCCCTTTCCACCCTTGCCATGCCCCCTTTTTGGAAAAGTGACTAAAGCGGTGTAAAAAAAACGTCATTTGCAACAAATTTGTCAAAAGTTGCATTTAAAAAATCGCAAACAAACAGTTTATTTATGACACTTTTCAGGTGCAAGTAGGTGATAAATCTCCCCCACTGATTTTAGGGCTGAAGGAAAAAGAAAGAAGCAATTATCCGTCAAATCAGTTTTTTTGCTAGTTTGTCGGGTAACTGGTGACATGTTTACATGGGCCAATTATTGGTAAAGAGTGTTCAGTCCTGATAATTGTCCCTCAGGGGTGGACTTTTCATACACCATACAGGGAGATTTTCAGATGGGTCGATACCCAGGGAGCAGCCCAAGCCCTCCTCATGGCCACCAACCAGGTACATAACAATCTGATGTAATTAATGTAGGAGCATCAGGTACTAACATACTCAACTGTATTGCTGTCCTCAGGACGATGATACAGTTTCATACTGTGACACAGAGCCACTTTTAGTTTTTTCCATGGCCATTTCAAGCTCCCAGTCCTCCCCTGTTTGCCCTGAATGCGAAAGGGGCCCTTAGTTTTCTATCACTGGTAACAGGTGCTCTGCGACATTAGAGTATCCATTGGGGTATGTCACTCAGCTTTCCACAATCCAGAATAAATAAAAAAAATGTGAGATCCACTTCAACATCAGCAAAAAAAATGCACTTTTCTTAAGCTAAACAAAAACAAAAAAAACACATGCAGCATTTTTTGTTCGGCTGAAAGCTGGCACATACGCCATATCCTATTACAGTGAATCGGGATCTGGCAGTGCACAGTGGTATCCAGACAAGTGGATATGGTAAACTCCGGCAGTCTATTCCTCCACCGGAACAGACTGCCAGAGACAAAACCGCAGATCAGAACCCAGTCTTAAATGATCATAGAAAAATCTGTAAAGCTTATTTGCACATGAAGAGCAGTGTGAGGGTGAATTCACACATGTTTGTGCAAGTGAAAGTGCAAGTCTTCCCTGTAATGAACCAGGAAGATGTTCTGTAGGTGCTGCCCAGATAGAGTTTAAAGGGGTTATACCCTGATGAATGTAAAAAATGAAAATCAGAAAATCATATAGTACCTGACAATCTCTTTCTAACAAAGCTAGAACCAGCCCTGTACCTCACATGGATCCAAAAATCTTCCCAGCCCAGGAGGCATGTCCTTTCTGATGCAGCTCAGGGAGCATGTTCTTTCTGCTGTAGCCATCTCCCTATCGCAGCTCAGGAGGCAGTTGAAAGACAGAACTGAGCATGTGCGTCCACTTTAGCAAAGTAGACAGGGAAATAAGAAAACAAACAGCAGGTGGCTCTATATAGATACATTTTATTGAATAACTCAGTGGCTATACAAAATTTATAATTACATTCCAGGTGCTGGTTAAAAATCTGCAGACTATTTTTCGTGGGACAACCCCTTTAATGCTGGGGCAGAACAATCACTGACCACAATGAAAGTCGTGTGAGACATGCAACTTGCTTACAGCTTTTCTGTGACTTGGATGTGATTTTTACTGCCATATCACAGTCCTAAAATGATCACATGACTGCAAATTGCAGACAAGTCACGCAATGGTCAGTACAGAGATCTCTCCCATGATCTATTTATCCCCAGGACTGTGACTGTGGCGAGGGGACATCCTCTGCGTCTGGAGGAAAGAAGGTTTGTACACAAACATAGAAGAGGATTCTTTACGGTAAGAGCAATGAGACTATGGAACTATGGAACTCTCTGCCTGAGGACGTGGTGATGGTAAGTTCACTAAAGGAGTTCAAGAGGGGCCTGGGTGTATTTCTGGAGGGTAACAATATTACAGGTTATAGTTACTAGAGATGGGTCGTTGATCCAGGGAGTAATTCTGTATTTTATGAGGATTTTCTGCATAGGGATTTGCATGCAGATTTTACCGTGTTTCCACAACAAAGCCATTGCAAAATCTGCACATTGGTGTTCAGGACAAAGTTAATGTTTCGAGTCATTAAGATACTAAAGAAACGACAGTCAAAGAAATAAAATAATAAAAGGTAGATAATTGAATATTTTGCTGAGTAGTTCTGACTTCATTGCTCCTGGGGAGGTTTGGCATATGGTCGTTGCTATAGCATCCTTGTGCTACCTCATCCTAGCATCAATAGGTTGCCCTTTTAAGAAGTGCGGGTCCACCTCTCCCGTCTGCTTGTCTCTTGTGTGTGTTGCTGAAGTAAGCAGCATCATTTGGTTCGGAAGTGATGGGACCTGAATGCAGAGACCCATGATGGGGTATATCATTCTCAAGGAAGCAAGCAATAATCCATGTGCTATGGAGCCAGGCTCAGGCCATATCATTTGACAGACATTCATTAAATGGACAAAGAACAATTCATTACGTCAAGGTACCTTCTGTGATCTGGTGGAGCCTGTGTTTTCTACGATGAGATGCCGTGATACCAAAGCACATTGAGGCTATGTCCTGGAAGAGAGGTACAAAGAATAATTAATATCTGTCCTGCCTTCAAGATTTTCTGCACGGTGGAGATCTTCTTGCTAAAGACGGCACGGTGGAGCACAGAGCTAAAAATCGGGCAGCCATGAAGGACAAAGACTTCATTGCCAATGTTGAGAGAGGAAAGCCTGCTACGTACACTGGAGACAAGAAAGCAAAAATGGCTGCCAAAACAAACAAAAAATGGGTGAGACTGGCAACTGTTTTTGCCTATGTGTTATCCGTCTCTCTGGCTGCTATCATTCTCGCCATCTATTACAGTTTGATATGGAAGCCTGTAAGAACAAGTGGTGACATTGATGGTCACAACCCTGAAGAACCTGGTTCCAGTAATGTGACTAGTGTTTCTGATGTAGCACATGTGAACAGTAGTGATGTCGTACAAGCCAAGCTGGATCGGGCAAGACATTTAGCATTTTACGAAGACACTGACAAGCAGGAGATGGTGACTGAAAATGATGGTTATGCAGGTATCTCAACCCATGCAACACCTGTCTCTACAGACAAGATAAATGAAGCTCCGGCAACTATAGACCACATACAAAGGAACAAAGAAACAGTGACTTTATCAGCAAATGCAGGAACAAAGGCCTTAATACAAGACATGGAAGACATGACTTCAGGGATATTGACTACTGAGCACACACTAAGTCAGGCCCCTCTAGTTACAGATCCCTCACAGTATGTAGGAAAAACACATACTCTGATGACCAAAGACATTACAGGGATTTCAGAAGATCTTCAAGCGTTCGCATCAGCACAATACAGCACAGACACTAATGCAAAAGAAGAAACCAGTGGGGGCATGGCATTATTACAGCATGAGACCACTGAAGCTGAAAGAAGCCATGGGCCTCCAGGCTACACAGATAGTACTCCACATCCATCTGCTCCAGGAAGCCTATAGGAGTCAGGGATAAATACTCTTCAGGGAGTAGACAAAGCCTTTCCTTAAGTAATGGAAGATGATCTGTACATGTCAAGTCTGATTCTTTGGCTAGTGATGAGGACTAGTTCCTTAGACTGTACGTTTTAGATCAGTGAATCCATGTTCTGACTGACTCTGGGAATGAACCTTAGCATTTTGAGTATTGTGAACTTTCTATTGACTCCATAAAAAAGTAATATAGATTTATTTTTGATGACTTGTCTGAGAGGGAGCTTGCTTCTATAGCTGTAGATGAGACCTATTTATGTAATGATACAACTCACACGAGCGGAGCTCAGGTATGTTTATAGACTGCTTGTAGAAACCCCTGTACATACATCTGTCATGTTACGATGCACACCTCACAGAGAACTTATTATTTAAGGGCTATTGCTATGAATGGCACATTTACGGTATAACTAGCAATTACATATTGTCAATGAGTTGCTTTTCAGACTTTTTTTTTATTGTTTCACCATATTTTTTTTATAGAACTTGACCTGCAAAGGCCATATAGTTCAAGTATGTCTGTCATCACTCTGTATCCTTGTAGGTTTTGATGGGACAACCTCTTATTATATGCCTTATGCCTCCTTCTACATTAGCTAGTGATAGTTCAGGTTCAGGTTCTTGATATTGGACGTGAGCCGGCATCCAATAAAATGTCATGCTTTTTCCCCCCCAACAATAAATGAACACTCGCGTTGTGGTACAGGAATTGACCATAGGGTGAACCAACAATGGGGAACCTACAATCAGTTTCTCTATGGTGGCCTTGCAATCGGATAGAATATATGAAAAATTCCCAGATATGTTAAGTGCATACATTAGTGTATGCATGAATGAATGCTATGCTGCTGTTAATGGTTAATCATGTAAAGGGTTAACTACTATTGGTGCTACCATTGGAGATCTAGGAGGTGGAGCAATTACCGATATAATAAATGAAGGGAGCTGTGTACTCAGTAAATAGGCATATTCAGGGCTCCATTAACAAGTTTCCTTGATCAGCCTCAAAACAGAAGCTCAGAGCTTCATTCATTTGCTGAGGTATCATGCCTCTTCACGGTATTGGTGTACTGTATCAGCTTTCAGATTTCCACCAGTATCACATATAAGTGACACATCGGAAAATATTATAAATGGATAATCCATTTAAAGGGGACCTGTCTCCTCTCCTGACGTGTGTGTCTTAGCAGATGCTTGTATTCCACATTCTGTAGCATGACTCTATGTTGCCATTCTTTTACTATTCATGCTATTGAATTGATAGCATTTTGTAATGAAGGTCTGTGTGGGTGTTACCAGTTGGGGGTGTCCCTGCATAGTGTGACACTATCCAATCAGTATTGTCACTGTCAAACTGTGCAGGGACAAGCCCCCAACTGGTAACACCCAGCTGGACCTTCATTGCAAATTGATAGCATTAATAACCTCTAGTAGGAATAATAAAGGAAGATAGTTGAAAAACTGTTATTACATGGAGATTTGTCAGGAGAGGGGATAGATCTGTCACCAGGATCAAATCTATTAAACCAGACATTCTGCCTCATCACGTTGATTAAAACTATACCTTTCTTTTGTCTACATGCTAAACAGCTTCAGAGAAATCTGCATTTTTCGTCATATGAGTCCAATGAGCAATTGGAGCACCAGGAGGCAGGGCCGAATCCTTTGAGCACTGCATTGTAACGCCCCCTGTGCTCTGCACACTCCTCTATCCCTTGATTGGCAGGGCTAGACATGCTGAGGGCAGAGCTGTGTCCTAGCATCTGCATATTATATACACTATGTACTATAGCTTCATCACACTGAGATATGGCAGGGCCCTCTTGTGTACCAGTTTGTAACGCGTCTTGTTCATGCTTAGTGCAATTGTTTGTAGGTATGTATACCCCTTTTCATATGTACAGCGCTATGGAATGAATGGCACTTTAATAATAAATAATAATAATAATCTCAGAAAGCTAATATACATATTACTGCTTTATTTACGGGCACAATGTAAGATTAGAAAGACACCAGTAATATGTGTTAGCTTATAAGCATAGAAAAGACATTCATCTCTATATGGTAATACTATAGTTTGCTGCTAAGTGGTCTGCCATGCATGTAAGTTCAAGTCCCAGGAGAGACTTGCATAAACTTTTTTTCTCTCTCATTTAACCCATAATAAAAGGCTATACTACTGTATAATAAATAATATATAATCATATAATAACAATAAAAGGCCTTACTATAATTAAGAATTGTGTTTTGTTTTGCTTTGCTTAGAAACCTGAAACCTATTACTGGTTTAGTCACAGACACGAGATATGATTTTAAAGAAACCAGCAATACTTATTAGCTTTTTAAGCCTAAAAACATTATTTTCAATATGATATATACTTTTATTATGGGTTAAATGTGGAAGAAAAAAATATCTGAAGATATATCTAAAGAAAACTTTAAGTCTCTCCAGGATTCAAACTTGGGACCTCTACATGCAAAACCATACACTTAAAGGGAACATCTCAGAAACACCCCCTGAACTAGAGTAAGCGGTGTGTAGTGTAAGTGATGCTGAATCTGAATATGTAATTTTTATCTTCATACTCACTTCCATTCCGTTGCTGTGCTCCCACGAACCTGCAGTAAAATACATTCACAGGACTCTTCTTTGAGTCCTCTCCATTATATGAGTGAGCACTGGAGTCCACTGAGTGCACTTTACTGCCGGTTTGTGGGAGCACAGCGTTGGAATAGAAGTGAGTATGAAGATAAAACTTACATATTCGGATTCAGCATCATTTACACTATACAACGCTTACTCTAGTTCAGGGGGTGTTTCGGAGATGACAGGTTCTCTTTAAGCCTCATTCCCACATCAGTGTTTTGGTCAGTGATTTCCATCAGTGATTGTGAGCCAAAACCAGGAGTGGGGGCTACACAGACATAATGTATAAGGGAAAGATCTGCACATGTTCTGTGTTTAGAGCCGCACCTGGATTTGGCTCAAAATCATTGATGGAAATCACTGACCAAAACACTGACGTGTGAATGATGCATTACTACCAAGCTATAGCATTACCACATAGAAAGGTACGTCTTTTCTATTCTTATAAGCTAACACATATTACTGGTGTCTGCATAATCATATATTGTGCTGGTAATAAAGCAGTAATATGTATATCAGGGTTCCTCAACTCTAGCCCTCGGGCCCACCTGTTGGTCATGTTTTCAGGATTTCCTTAGTATTAAGCAAGTGATATAATTAGTTTCAATGCATCAGAACTTATCACAGGTGATCATTCTGTGGGATATTCTCAAATTATGACCGGTAGTTGGGCCCTGAGGACTGGAGTTGAGGATCACTGGGGTATATGATATAAAGATGCTAGGACACAGCTCTGCCCTCAGCATGCTGATGTCTAGGCCTGTCAATCAAGGGAGGAGGGAGTGTTACGTAGCAGTGCTCAAAGGATTCAGCCCCGCCTCCTGGTGCTCCTTCTCATTTCCATATGAATAAAAACACATATCTCTGCATCTGCTTAGCATACAGACAAAAGAAAAGTACAGTTTTAATCAGGATGATGAGCCCTAACAGGCAGTTTAATAGGTTAACAGAGCTGCTTTAAGAAAATAGGGGATTGACTATGGTAAATAAATGGTATATAGTTCAATGGACATTTCTAAGACAATTAATAAACAAATTTTAATTTAACAGGGGACAATGATCAGGCCCAGTGCAAACAAGGCAGGGATCAGAAAAAGAGCAAATACTAGATTGTCTGCTGATCAGATCTTTTATACAAGCTGGGAAATGCTTGCTTGTCAGCAGTACATCTCCCTGTATGTAACTGCATAGGAGATGAACGATCGTAGTAATGATTGTTCTCTCCCATGCAGTTTCCATCTGATAATGTAAAGACTGCTTACATGAGAGGTACCTGTACAAGTACCTGCTTGCTCATTGATCGACACTTGTTATGCCCCTGCATCAGGCTATGTGAAATTACTCATGAAATGAGACATACAAATACACCAAAGCTAAATAAACACATAGTACATAAAATAAGTTAAAAACTGAGCTGCTGAGCTCTCCATGACTAATGTAGAATGTAAAACAGTCAAATCAGCTCTTTCCTGTTACCGTTCTCTGCTTTCCACTGATAAGGGCCTCAGGGAAATAACATGTCTCCCCCGTTAAAGCACAAGAGCCTGAAACACTGTTGTAAAGTAAGGCCTTTCTGTTGCAATATCAAGCCTGATTTGTGCACACATAAAGATGGAAAAATAAATGTATTATATGTTAAACTCTATTATACAGCTAATAAAGCACAATTAAAGTGATCGTGTCATTTTCATTTTTGCCACACAGACTGATGCTGGGACCACCACCAATGACTGAAACAGTGGGAGACGCAGCACTATTCTAATCACTGGGCTTATTTTGTCTGTTAAATGTGCATTTCCATCTGAAGAGTTATTTTCTTAAACTCAAAATTTATTGAAAACTTTTTTTTAGAATTTTTGGCAGTGTTTTTTTCTACTCTGTTGTGCTACACCATTGAAAATTAAAATTAAATATTGTCCTTCTGTAGCAGTCAGCACAGAGAGATAAAACTCCTATAAACTGTAGATAGGTAATCCTTTATTTAGTTTACTGCTGCCATGAAAGAAAGATATTATCTTTTAGTAAAGTAGTAAATTAGAACATTCAGGATAACATTATGACAGCCATAGAAAATGAGGGCCTCTAATTGATGCTCTAAGTGATTCACTCATCCACTTTTCCCTCTCTGGCCAGAATGAACGGTGGGACCAAGAAAGTCAAGCGAGGCTGTTTGTAGTGCTACAAGTCCACACCAAGAGTAAGGAAAGGAAGAAGAATACATGCAGTGACTTCAAAAAATGATATCCGGAAAACGATAATTTTGTATTAAAAATGCATAGAATATTCACTCTGTTCAATGTGAAATTTTTTGATGGTAATGCCACTTTAATCATACATGCCAACTCTCCTGAAACATATGGGAGGCTTCCAGAAAAGGGGGTCCTTCCAGAAAGCAGCCCTCCATGTTGTGTGACTAAGTGGCACAGGGAAACTTCATCGTAAAATACAGCCTCAGCGCCCAAAGTGCATTGAGGGGGCGGAGTGCCATTTGAAAGGGGTGGGGCACTGTACGACATGGGGTGTGGTTGTGACTGTAAGGGGCGTGACATAATAAAAAAGGGTGTGTTAATTGCAAGCTCCAAGAGCCCTAAGTACAAAGCAAGAATGCTCTTAAAGGGGTTGAGGATAGGTCTTCAATATAAAAAAGTAGACAACCCCTTTCATTTACAAATACGCTGTTAACACAGTTCACACATGTGGCAGCATAATAAAGTTTTCAAAAAGCTTTTGATAGTTCATAGAGACATATCGGTAGAGCAAGGAGACAGAAGCACTTGCATATTGCACCCTCTCAGGAGACGGAATCACTAAAAGTCTATGATCCTGCCTTGATTCCATTGAGAGGAAAGAGCGTGTGCTATGCTAGTGCTCCAATTATCTTGTTCAAGGTATTGGTTTCTCAGCACTCAGATCCCCACCAATCAAAAGTTTTGATATGTCTCTATGACATTTCAAAAGTTTTTTTGAAAACTGACCCTTTAAATGACAGTAATCCCAGAGCTACAAAAGGGTGCTTGGAAGAGAATTAAGGGAGTTTGATGGGGAAAATTATATTTTAAAAAGAGGCAGAAATGTTAAAAATAAAAAAGGAAGCCTTATTCCCCTCCACCAATCCTTGTCTCTGCTGTTCTGATGCTGCTTCAGCCTCTGCTGCTCTCCACTAACTGTGCTCAATATGAGATGGGCCCCCTTTGTTGTTGGACCCGATAGCGGCTGCTATGTCTACTACCCAGGTAATTCCACCCAAGCCCATGATGTCTGATAGGTGGAGGTCCATCAGAGGAACCAGTGTCCTCTGCCTCCATGGTGGTCAATGGTGACTGTGTATAGGAAAACTTATGCAGTGGTAGTATGGCTTTCTTATTAAAGTCTGTGAGAGTTAAAAAAAAAGCAAGCGACAAACGTACATAAAGGGGTCTTCAGGACTTTTAAGATTAATTGGCTTATCTTTAGCTTACACCATCAATGTGAAGTTTTGACGATCAGCACAATAAAGGGTCCCCTTCATTGTTTACAGAGGTACAGTGGCTCAATAGGAAGAGCTGCAGTATCAGGCAGGCCCCTCATGAGTCACCCTGACAGGGTACACAATTAAGGGGGCATGGTGCTGCAGGAGGGTTACAGCCCCATTATTGTGCTGATCGGTGAAGGACAGGTCATCAGTGTTTAGAGTGCCCACTTTCACTGACTGACCCAGAGTCATAGCTTAGGCTCCTTCAATGAGGCAAGAAGATTGTCTTCATTGCCTGGGCCCTGCGCTTAAAGGAGTTATTCCAGGAGTACAGTCATGGCCAAAAGTTTTGAGAATGATACAAATATTAATTTTTACAAAGTCTACTGCTTCAGTTTTTATAATGGCAATTTGCATATACTCCAGAATGTTATAAAGAGTGATCAGCTTAACAGCAATTACTTGCAAAGTCAATATTTGCCTAGAAAATGAACTTTATCCCCCAAAACACATTTCAACATTATTGCAGCCCTGCCTTAAAAGGACCAGCTAACATTGTTTCAGTGATTGCTCCATTAACACAGGTGTGGGTGCTGATGAGGACAGGGCTGGAGATCAATCTGTCATGATTAAGTAAGAATGACACCACTGGACACTTTAAAAGGAGGCTGGTGCTTGGCATCATTGTTTCTCTTCTGTTAACCATGGTTATCTCTAAAGAAACACGTGCAGTCATCATTGCACTGCACAAAAATGGCCTAACAGGGAAGAGTATCGCAGCTAGAAAGATTGCACCTCAGTCAACAATCTATCACATCATCAAGAACTTCAAGGAGAGAGTTTCCATTGTTGCCAAAAAGGCTCCAGGGCGCCCAAGAAAGACCAGCAAGCGCCAGGACTGTCTCTTAAAAGTGTTTTAGCTGCGGGATCGGGCTACCAGCAGTGCAGAGCTTGCTCAGGAATGGCAGCAGGCAGGTGTGAGTGCATCTGCACGCACTGTGAGGCGGAGACTCTTGGAGCAAGGCTTGGTCTCAAGGAGGGCAGCAAAGAAGCCACATCTCTCCAGAAAAAACATCAGGGACAGACTGATATTCTGCAAAAGGTACAGGGAGTGGACTGCTGAGGACTGGGGTAAAGTCATTTTCTCTGATGAATCCCCTTTTCGATTGTTTGGGACATCTGGAAAACAGCTTATTCAGAGAAGACGAGGTGAGCGCTACCACCAGTCTTGTCTCATGCCAACTGTAAAGCATCCTGAAACCATTAATGTGTGGGGTTGCTTCTCAGCCAAGGGAATCGGCTCTCTCACAGTCTTGCCTAAAAACACAGCCATGAATAAAGAATGGTACCAGAATGTCCTCCGAGAGCAACTTCTCCCAACCGTCCAAGAGCAGTTTGGCGATCAACAATGCCTTTTCCAGCATGATGGAGCACCTTGCCATAAAGCAAAGGTGATAACTAAATGGCTCAGGGAACAAAACAGAGATTTTGGGTCCATGGCCTGGAAACTCCCTAGATCTTAATCCCATTGAGAACTTGTAGTCAATCATCAAGAGACGGGTGGACAAACAAAAACCTACAAATTCTGACAAAATGCAAGCATTGATTGTGCAAGAAGTTGGTCCAGAAGTTGATTGAGAGCATGCCAGGGAGAATTGCAGAGGTCCTGAAGAAGAAGGGTCAACACTGCAAATATTGACTTGCTGCATTAACTCATTCTAACTGTCAATATAAGCTTTTGTTACTCATAATATGATTGCAATTATATTTCTGTATGTGATAAAAACATCTGACAAACACACATAAAAACCAGAGGGCAGCAGATCATGTGAAAATATAATATTTGTGTCATTCTCAAAACTTTTGGCCATGACTGTACAATAGTGGTGACCTATCGGCTGTTTGAAGAGGCTGTGGTGCTCCTATGGCCAGAGACATCACATTCATTGGTCACATGAACTATGAGAAGCTTGATTCAAGTGAACAGGCCCAGTCTATAATACCAAGCACAGCCACTACATAACATACGGCGCTGTGCTTGGTATGAGGAGGCTTCAGCACTCACCAGGGGCCTTTCAAAAGGCCAATGCTGGGAATCAGAACCAGGGATGTGGAGTTGGTAAGCCAAAGCCCGGACTCCTCAATTTCCCCTTGCTCCGACTCCCACTCCCTCATACATGGCCCATGTTTAAGCGATAACTTTAAACAATCTTTGCATAAATTAATAGTACAGATATGTCATGATAAAAAAAAATTGTAATATATGTTTTACTAGATATCTTTACTCTTAACTTTCTGTATCAGGCTTTTCTCTGGGTATAGCTCACTAAGGGCCAGATGTATGAAAACTGTCTACGTCTAAGACTTTCTATGTTGCCCATAGCAACCAATCAGAGCTCCCCTTTCATTTCTCCAGACCACTATATGAAATGAAAGGGGAGCTCTGATTGGTTTCTATGGGGCAGTTTCTCCACAGTCTAGAAAGTGAAACTACTAGCAGTGCTAGATAACAAAGGCTTGGCAATGGCTTCTACACCTATAGTACTTATCACATGTGTGTTTCTGTATTTCTGAATTTGAGATGTTAGAAAACAGTTTCCCCCTTATATTCTATGTATAGCATATAGAAGCCATCAGAGCAGCTAACCTCTCCAAACAATTGATGCACAGTTTATTGAAAGTTTATATATACTAAGAAGTACTTGCCTTAAATGGGTTTTCTCAGCACTTTGATTCACTGGCTGCCAGGCAGTTTGCTCTCACTCTGTCTCAGGCTGGGGGGGGTCTCTAGCAGTTATTAGCATATATTAACTTACTCTGACAGAGCAGGAGATTGTGACCCAGGTAATTCCAGGTAAAGCTATGTTTCTCAGTCCTAACAACACTTCTACATACCTTTTGCTTACTGCAGGTAATCACTCAGAGCTCAGTCCCATCATTCTGTGGGGGTGAGGTCTCTCTTGCTCTCAGCCAATCAGATAAGTCTTTCTGGTATGCAGGTTATCATAGAAACCTGTGTGCAGTCAGAGACCTGCTGAACTGTCTATAGTTCATGACTGACCAATAGAAAATGTCTTCTTTTAACTGTCCCTTTATGTTGAAAGCTAACCTTTGTAACTAGTGAGAAAACCTCGTTAATCCTGTTTTCTCTAGCAGATATGAGATGAGTGCAGCCATTCCTTCCCAGTGCCTTTTTCCTCTGATCTTTAATGGAGGAGCTTCACTACTGAGTATCTACATAAAGGGCAGAACACAGTCATCTCAACTAAAAGTCTATATCCTCAGATCAGGAATTAAATGGATATTTATAGGACATTTCATGATTTTCCCAAATTCTTAAGAAGATATATTCAGCACATACTGCATTGAACTAATTGTACCAATTTATTATATATTTTTGAAGTCAGAGTCGGTCCATTTTATAACGACTCGGACTCCACCAAAATGGACACTGACTCCGACTCCACAGCCCTGGTCAGAACCCCGCCAATCAGATTTTGATGACCTATCCTGAGGATAGACTAGGCCAAGGCAGGGTTACTCATTGCTTTCTTGGGAGGGTAGCTGTTTTAATTAAGAAATATATATGTCAATGAGACCAACTGGGACCGAGTGATGTGACAATTATAGTAAATCTGAACTAAATATATGCCTGACTGTGTCATCAAACCAAGCAACGAAGAAAAGGTGATTAATGCTAGGAGTGAAGAGTGACTAATTGTGGGTAATAATTCCGTTCTGTATGTATTTAACCCACACAGTTTATATACATAACAGTAGATAACATTTCATTTTCCCTGTGAATGCAGGAAACAAGTAAAATCCATAATATCTTAGATTTCCCTCCTGTACGATGTGACTGAGCAGATCCTAAGTGCAGGGGAGCTCCACAGAGTAATGGAGTCCACTCCTCCGGGAACGACTAATTAAAAATCTGCTGCTCCCTGCAGTCACAAGCTTTAAATTGAATCTCATCAGGAAGTGAATAAATGTAGAAATAAAATTAGTTCTTCGCCATCACCCCTCTTCGGGTTGTCAGTTCTCATGTTTTGGGTATATTTCTTCATTTCTAACATTAAAGCGTCTCTCCGCATTTTATAAAAGCACAGGGTAGAGCATAATAAAAATGACCTGCCCCAATACATACTGTGAATACCTCGAAATGATTGATTTATCCCTTCCTCTGGTAAATTCACAATAAATTCTATCATTTTATGACCCGGAAGATTCCTTTCTACTAATGAAGAAACTCCTGGGCTTCATCCCACCTATTTCTGCAATTTTAAAAGGGTATTCCAAGTAGCTAGAACTGACTAGGCCCCACAGCAAATTTTTGTATGCCCCCCCCCCCAATGACCATCCTGGAATTGTATGTGTGCATATGTAAGAGTGGGATCACATAACATTTTTGCTGTATACATTGTAAAAAAAGAGATACAAACACAGCACACCACAATTTTGTATCCCGCAGAGTCCAGTATAAAAAAATTGAAATGAAATTTTAAAAAAGTACACGTTAACATATACTTTTTTTTTTTTACAATGGAACTCTATGATGATGGACGCCACTGTATGGTATCTGAGACACCCGTTAATGTGTACATTTTTTTGTATACATTAAACGGATGGCAAAAACATGATGTGAACCAGAATGTGTGCCAGAATAAGCACAGTATAGACTATAAGAGGGCACAGTACAGGGTATGGTAAGCAGGAACAATGCAGGGTATAAGGTGGCATAGTACATTGTAGGGGGCACAGTCACGTGACCCTGTGACATTAGAAGGTCCAGACAGGAGGGGTGGACAAAGCAAGTAGGTGGAAGGGGCTCTGAGGGGGATTCATACAAGAAGTATGGGGCAGGAGGTCAATGCAGGGTGGTAATAGCAGGGGTGCAACAGGAGCTCTGGATAAATGAGGGAGGAAAGGAGACAGCAGGGGCTCTGTGAGGAGAGATAACGGAAGGACTGGTTATGGTTGGCAGGGGGCAGAGGGTTGGTGTCAGTGAGTCTATGGAGGCAAACAAAAAGGCCTAATGAGGCAATAAAACCATTAAAGGGATTCTCCGAGTTATATATATTGATGACCTATCCTCAGGATAGGTCATCAATATCAGATCGGCGGGGGTCCGACACGCGGCATCCCCGCCGATCAGCTGTTTGAAGAGGAGGCGCGCCCGTATCAACTGCCCCATTCATTTAAATGGGAAGAATCGCTCCCATACAAGTCTTCTCAGTTCTTCTCATAGATATGAATGGGGCGGTGAGGTGTAATTACACCTACTCACCACTACCCCCGTTACGGCCAGCATGTAAACAGTGAACAGGAGGCAGCGCTGGTACGGCGCGCGCCTCCTCTCCAAACAGCTGATCGGCGGGGGTCCCGGGTGTCGGACCCCCGCCGATCTGATATTGATGACCTATCCTGAGGATAGGTCATCAATATATATAACTCGGAGAACCCCTTTAAATAAGCATTGAAGCTGCTGCTCTAAAGTATCCAGACAGAGTTTCCCTCTGTCCCACAGAGAAGAGACAGCACAGGAGCGTGTAAGCTGCAAATTTCCTTCATCAATGTGAAGCAGCTGCATCTTGCACAAAATAGGCCTTAATGCTACTGCTCCTGGGCCCCTTCTGAGCCTGGACCCTGAAGCACTGGCTTTCCCTGTTTCCCCTATAGCTATGCCCCTGAGTTATAACTATTAGATTGGTGGGAATCCTACTACTGATCACTAAAACAGGGGCCTATACTCCTCAAGGCCCCCAAAATGAAATGAGTGGCATGTGCACTACTGCTCCATTCATCTCCATGGGACCTTCCAGAAATCAAACTGCACTGAGCCATTTCCGGCAGTCCCACAGAGGTCCCACATTGGAGTGTGCATGTCTGAACTGCTACTCCATTCACTTTGGGGGGCCCCGTGGGGTATACGCTTCCGTTCTTATGGTCCTGCTGCTGGAAGCACCACTGATCCAATACTTAGCTCCTATTGGTAACAATTGATTGTGCCCCCCTCCTCAATGGTGCCTGAAACGATTACCTACTCTGCCACCCCTCATCTTATTCCTGCCTATAGAAGTGGCTTTATCTCTTGTGGGAACAAATTCATCATGCCTGACCCATATGTCATGACTGGAGAGTCAGAAGGTCCCCATATCCATACCATCATCAGCCAATCCCATCGAAAACACCAGGTTTGGCCAACTTTTCTCTCATTTGTATGGCTAGCTTATTCTAGCTACTTCAACCATTCAGACATAATCCACTTAGAGCTCACACCATCTTCTTTACGCCATCAACTTCAGTGGACATATGGTGCAAGGTAAAAGTGGATGTAAAACCTCATCTGTGGTAACAAAAGAAGTGAACTACATTTTTTGTAAACTTCCATGATAATCATGTAATTGTGACATCTGTTTGGTGATCTGATGCATTCTGGAAAATAATTCCCTGAACATACTGGTTGGAGATCTTCATTACATGAAATTGTTCTTCATCATTAACTGTTTAATTTATTGGATTCTTGGTTAAACTGAAACCTATTGTACACCAATCCAAAGATAATGATAATGAGGGTGATTTATCAAGACTGGCTTTTTACACCGATCTTACATACCTCCCAAATTTGTAAATGAACAAAGAGGGACACATTGTGTGGCGCGATACGACAATTTTTTTCAGCACTAGGCCACGCCTCTAACTCCGCCCAAAACATAACTATACATCTGATCCCAACCAGTCCCCTTACTGCTCCGCATAGTAATTATTCCCCAGTTATGTGCCCCCAGTAATATGCCCAGCTGAGCCCCCAGTAATATGCCCAGTTATGTGCCCCCAGTAATATGCCCACATTGTGCCCCAAGTAATATACCCACATTATGCCCCCAGTTGTGCCCCCAGTAATATGACCAGCTGTGCCTCCAGTAATATGACCAGCTGTGCCCCCAGTAAAATGACCAGCTGTGCCCCCAGTAATATGCCCATCTGTGCCCCCCTGTAAAATGTTCACGTTGTGCCCCCCAGTAATATGCCCACATTGTGCTCCCCCTGTAATATGCTCACATTGTGCTCCCCAGTAATATGCCTAAATTGTGCCCCCCGGTAATATGTTGTGCCCGCAGTAATATGCCCATATTGTGCGACTCACAGAAAGTTAAAAAAATAAACACCACATACTTACCTTCTTCCTAGCAGCATCTGCAGCAGCAGCAGGACATCGGCTGCTCTGCTCTGTGGAGGGGGTGGGGCCAAGACTGACTATCGCCGGCCCCAGCCCCCGCACAGACCAGAGGTATGGAGAGCCTGCAGGGAGGGATGATGGATGAAGCAGCGAGCCTATGCTGGCTCTGCTTCATCATAATACACACAACTGTCTCTGCGTCCTATGGACGCAGGGACAGCTGCCTGAAAGCGGGACATACTTCCCCCGTACCCGGGCAGTGGGACAGCCAGTGCAATCTGGGACTGTCCCGCTGGATCTGGGACGGTTGGGAGGTATGATCTTACTGTGTGCCTGAAGAGAAAAACTACTCCAGCCCGTTTCCAGGCGTAAATGCCTAGGTCCGGGCACAGCCCCTGATGCGCTACCTCTCCACCCAACTGCCAAACACCGTGTAAAACCAGCAGTGTGACAAATATTGTCACACAGCCGGTCAAAAAAAGGACTTGCGGCTATTTTTACAACTAAAATAGTTGCAAGTCCCTTAACCCCTTCGCGCATCATGACGTACGTCACAATGCTGGGCAGATGTATGGAGCAGGCCTCTGCAGTGGGCCTGCTCCATACATGACAGGTGCCAGCTGTATGATACACTAACAGGAAACGACGATCGCGCCCCCGTCATTTAACGCTGTGAGTGAAGGCAAAGGGATCCGGCTCCCTCTGCCTTCTGATCGGAGCCTCCGTAGTGCAATCATGGGGCTCTGATCCGTTGCCATGGCAGCCTGGACGCTGTTATAGAGCTCCAGGCCTGCCATTGCTTTCTCCATACTGAGCTATGCACGAGGCACAGATCAGAGTGTAAAAATCCTATTCACCCTAAGGCCTCATGCAGACATCCGTGGACTACTGTCCGTGAAAACTCAGCCTATGGTCCTGCTGAGTGCACGAAACGCACGGCGTCATAGCAACCAATGACGCTGTGCGCTCATGCACTCAGCAGGTCCGCAGGCTGGGTTTTCACAGACCATGGTCCACGGATGTCTGAATGAGGCCTAATAGAGATCTATAAGGCCCCTTTCACACAAGCGTGACGGATTAGGTCCGGATGCGTTCAGGGTGCGTTCAGGAAAACTCGCACCATTTTACAAGCAACTTCAGTCAGTTTTGTCTGCGATTGCGTTCAGTTGTTCAGTTCAGCGCATTTGCAATACGTTTTAAATCTGAAGGTTTACAAACAACATCTCTTAGCAACCATCAGTGAAAAACGCATTGCATCCGCACTTTCTTCAGGATGCAATGCGTTTTTCACTGAAGCCCCATTCACTTCTATGGGGCCAGGGCTGCGTGAAAAAGGCAGAATATAGAACACGCTGCGTTTTTCATGCAACGCAGAACTGATGCGTGAAAAAAAACGCTCATGTACACAGACCTATTGAAAAGAATGGGTCAGGATTCAGTGCGGGTGCTATGCATTCATGTCGAAAACTTGCTCGTGTGAAAGGGGCCTTAGGCTGAATAGGAGAGGGGATTAAAAGATCCCATGTACTAGGCCCCTTAGGTTGTTAATAGTTAAATTAGTTTTAAAAAAAAAGTGGGAAAAAAAAACAAAAAAAAAAACACCAATATCTTAAATGTTTAAATCACCTCCCTTTCCCACTTTTACATATTAAAATATATAAAACAATAAAAAAGACATATTAGGTATCGCCGTGTCTGAAAACTATTAAAATATTTTTTTTTTAAATTCCTGTACGGTGAACGCCGTAATGGAAAAACAAAAGAAAAACACGCAATTCACCTTTTTATGTCATCTTGCCCCCCCCCGCCAATTAAATGAGTGATCAACAATATGTACATATCACAAAAATGGTACCAATAAAAAATACAGTTCGTTACGCAAAAAACAAGCCCGCATACAGCTCTGTAGACTGAAATATAAAAAGTTATGGTTATTGGAACGTTTGGAGGAAAAATCAAAGAATGAAAATAGGCCTGGACCCCAAAGGGTTAATAAATGACCCTCAATTAATTGTGTAATGTTTTTAGAAAAAATTAATTATGTCTATGTCTACGATCTAAATATTTTAGATTAGTCTGAATTAATTGTATGAAAGGTCTTAAAGGGGTTGTCTGAGTTATTTTTTTGTTCTTTATATGTTTCTAACTTGTCAGGTATAACAACATTCCCATATACTTTGTGTTTCCAAAGCTGCTGGTTTCTCAGAGTTGACTGAGGGTCACATGACCTGTGATGTCAGCTTATCTCTCTGCTCTGTGATGTTTCGTTCTCAGTTCAGATAACAGTCTGTACAGGAGACGTCACTGGCCACTCCCCCTTTCTTTGCCGGGCTCCTGCTATCTGCTTTCTTCCTGGTTTCCTTCAGATAAAACATTAACCCCTTCAGCCAGAACACACTGAGGGCTCAAGGCTTTCTAACAAACAGTAGCTGCAGCAGTGAGAGGAGACAAATGCTGGGCAGGGAGCTATAGAGGAATTGTATTGTACAAGAACAGGTAGGGAGAATTTCCTGTGTGTATCAGCAGTGTCATTGTACAGCTGGGACTTGTAGTCCTACACATACAACATTCTGCTGAGTATTCCAGCAGGCAGACATGTCACTCAGCACTTGTATTCATTCCCTTTGCAGAGAGGGGGGGAGAAGGGGGAGGGGCTGAGATTGTTGTTATTGCATGTAAACAAAGGCCAGAAGAAAACCAGGGAAATTAGGAAATATGGATTTTTTTTGCCTAAAACTTGCTTAACTTAGTTATATATTGCTGCCCATCAGATTTGAAGTGCTATATATTTTTTTTCATAACTCGGACAACCCCTTTAAGGATTTACTGTTCCTGCCCATCTAAATGTGCTGCCAATCACCCAATGAATGAGTGAAGCGTTCATTCATCGGGTGATCCTGTCATTTGTGCAGGCACATCAATCATCGTTTCATCACAATCAATCATGGTTTTTGGGCAGCAGATCCCTGTTCAGACCGAACGATCTGCTGCCCAAAAACCATGATTCTGTATGAGGACCGGCGATGGCAATAGCGATCCCTCATCCTCATACTGTGGAGGTGATTGCTGCATGTAAATATGGCGGTCTCCTTCACTGAACGAGCAGCCGACTGTCAACAATCGGCTGTAACATTGTGTGGTGTAAACCCTCCTATATTGCCAGTGAGGCCACCGAAGGTTGGTGTACGGAGAGGTCTACTATGTCCATATAATCCACACTATATGGTCCATCCTTTGTGTACAGTAATGTCACCATCATCATTTACAAACCTTTTATCTAAACGCTGTAGTCTGGTGTCTCTGGTACTTTTCAGTCGGTTCCAGTCTTGCTTGTGCGCTCCTGAAGGCAATAGAAGGGTTAATTAGCATCAGCAATCTGTGATAGAAGAGAATTAACCTCTTAGTGACCAGCTATTTTTTTTTTTTACATTTTTGCCTCTCCATATTTAAGCAGCAATTTTTTTATTTGATCAACATGTTTTTTTTTTTTTCATTGCAACTATAGAAAAAGCGATTTTTTACTTTTCTTTTTTTACTTTATTGTTTATGCTGTACATAGTTTACACTGAATAACCCATTAAATAAGTTGCTCTGGTTATTTCAGTCTTGTGGATACCTAATAAGTGTCTTTTTTTCTGCTGTTATGTAAAGTATTCTTAAAGGAATTACTGTCTTAGGCCTCATGCACACGGCTGTTGATCGGCCGTGCCTAAATTGTGGCCCACAAACAGCAGGTCTGCAATATACGAGCACTGGCTGTGTGCACACCGCATCACAGATGCGGACCCATTCACTTGAATAGGTCTGCAATCCAGACATGCGGTGCGGAACAGAGGCTCGGAACCCTACGGAAGCACTACAGAATGCTTCCATGGGGTTTCTCTCCACGCCTCCGCACCGCCGTGCGGACGGATCATGGACTCAGGCTTCATTCACACGTCCGTATTTGTGCACATCCTTGAAAACGGTCAGTTTTTTGTGGATCCGTTGTTCCGCAAAAAACTCCATTTTTCCAGGACATCCGTTCCGTTTTTCCGTAAAAAACGGAAAGGATGTATCCATATGTCATCTGTTTTTTGCGGATCCGCAAAAAAACGGAAGGATGAATAACATCTGTACCTTTTCTTTTTTTTTCTTCCCTCCTGAAACGGAATCAACAAATACGGATGACATGCGGATGCCTTTCCACATGTCTTCCGCATTTTTTGCGGATCCATAGACTTTGATTGTGCTATGGACCGCAATTCGGGAGAAAAGTAGGACAGGAGGATTTCTTTATGCGGACAGTCGGAACGGACACACGGATGCAGACACCACACGGTGTACTGTTCGCATTTTTTCGGGACCCATTGAAATGAATGGATCAGCATTCTATCCGTATAATTGTCCGCAATTGCGGAAACGGATGCAGAGAGGATGCGGACACATTATACGGACGTGTGAATGAGGCCTCATTCAAATTGAATTGGTCTAGATACGTCTGGGGCCCAGCAATAACCATGTGCATGAGGCCTTACAAAATTATATACTTATAAAGTATTAGCCTAATCTTCTATATTAATATATGATACTCTGTGTCTCTTTGGCACAGGCTGCGGTTAGGGCAACACTGGGGTCCTTTGTAGGACTGCAGGGATTTACCTTTACTTTTACAGTATGCCCGAGGGTAACCAGGAATAAAACACTTCACACCTTTTGTTGGGTATTATAATTTGGCCACAGCTTTATTAATTTGGAACCAACCAACCAAAAACTCTGGCCTTTCCAACCATCACAACCGACCATTAACCCCGGAAACACCCGTAGCCCGCCGACAGCTGGCAAGCGGGCGCATAGGTCATTCCTCCCGGAAAGGCCAGCCTTCCTCCGCCGAGCTGTGACACCTGCAAAAGAGAAAACAACAGCAGCAACCAACCAAACAGAAGGACTCCAAAACCAGAAACAACAGGGGGCGGGCGGGCGGGGTCCAGTTCTATTTTCCCAAGGAACAAGCCCGCTCCTGCTCCTTTCTCCTCCCTTTTATTGACTTCAAAACCCAAAACAGCGGGCTTTTTCTGTAAACAGCGGGCTTCTCTCCACCAATCAGCTTCCTCTGGGCATTTTCTTTTATTAACCCTTTCATACCCTGCAGTCCCTGTCACCCTCCTTAACCAGTACGGTGCCACAAGACTGCAGGGATTTACCTTTACTTTTACAGTATGCCCGAGGGTAACCAGGAATAAAACACTTCACACCTTTTGTTGGGTATTATAATTTGGCCACAGCTTTATTAATTTGGAACCAACCAACCAAAAACTCTGGCCTTTCCAACCATCACAACCGACCATTAACCCCGGAAACACCCGTAGCCCGCCGACAGCTGTCAAGCGGGCGCATAGGTCATTCCTCCCGGAAAGGCCAGCCTTCCTCCGCCAAGGAGCAAGCCCTAGCTGCGACCACCCACACCGAACAACTGCAGAGCCTCCTCCAACCCATCCTGAAAACCCGACAATAGGATATCATTGCCAATGTCCGTGAGGTGAACTCCATCAGACCTCAGCAAGTGCGAGTTGTCCCCTTCCAACATAAAATGACGCAGTGCTATTCCCCCAATTTCCCTGACAAATTTTCCCAAACGCAAATTAATCAAACGCCTCACCCGCTCAATAGCCTTGTGACTCCGGGCATATCTCCACGACTTCCGTGCCACAATATCAGACCAAACAATAACACAGTGGCGGAATAGGGACTTAAAATGCAGCATGTCATTCTTTATAATAGCTAACAGTTCCCCAACTTTTTGTCTGCCCAGGTCATTACCCCCGGCATGTAATAACAAAATAACAGCCCCTGAATGCTCATGGCTAATGCGAACGACCTCCGGCATGAGCTCAGCCCAGCACAAGCCCCGAACACCCCGCCAATTTACCTCAATACCAGGCAAGCCCAAATGTCTGCCGACCGGCCGCAATTCTGCCCTCCGTTCGGCCCAATATACATAAGAATGTCCAACGACCCACACAGAAGGCAGCAGCGGACCTGTGAACGGAGAACAATTCAAACATGTAATATCAAATCAGGACGAATATACGACCTGTAACTGTCCGAACACCACCGACCCAACCGTTTTATATCAGCACCACCCAAACCTTTTACCTCCGCTTCCGTAGCCGCGCCAATCCGGAAAGAATGCGTTCCAAACTCCCCGGCTGGAAGGCCCAAACGCCGGAGACAACACTTAAAGACCGAGCCAAACTGGAAACGCGTCAAAGGGGACCCGTTTTCGTGTAACAAAAACTGACCCGCAGCGGCGGCCACCCGAGACCTCAAACCGTGAAAAGCAGACACAACCTGAACAGGACAAAATGCACCCTTAAGACTCCCAATCGTCAGCCAAGTGCCCACACCTCTCTGATCCACCTTAGACCGGCGCACACACAACTTAATGCAATCGTTAACAAAGACCACGTCGCCTAAAGCCAACCCCCCCGGTCTGGCCGCACTAGAAGACACCAATTCGCCAATTCTCAATGCTGCAAAGAACGCCAGCGAAAAAGCTGCGCGAAACAAGGCAGCTTCGTAGGCGCAATGGCACACCTCACCCAACAGATCCAGCAAACGGAACAGCAAAGCCGCAGTAACCGGTCTGCGCTTGTCAACCGAGACCACCTCCTTCTTCCAACCCTTCAACGCCTGACGCACCACAAAGGCCTTCGTGATATCATCCAAGCCCCACAATTTCAACATAAATGCGACACCAGACAAACCCTTTTGCACCACACCTGCCGACACACCTCTTGCCCTCAACTCACCCAGCCATTCAAGTGTGACCCGCAAATGAACCACCGCGTCAGACGGGAAACGAGCCCCCGCCACCGCCCTCCATTCCAACCAAGCCCGTTCGTGCCGCCTCCATGTAGCAGGAGCCACAGACTTACGCACCAGATCCATTATCCCTCTCGGACTATCTCCCACAAGTAATTCGGGCATGGCAGCCCCGCTCCGTCCGCTTCCGGAAGAAGCTCCCGAAATCGCTGCATCTGAAAGCGAGACAGAGCGTCAGCCACACCATTCTCCACCCCAGGAACATGCGTAGCCCTGAAAAGAATATTGGAATGTAAACAAAGCAAAACTAAGTGCCGCAGTAACGCAACAACCGGCAAGCACCCCGAGGACAAACTATTGACAACCTGCACAACCGCCAAATTGTCCGACCAAAAACGTATCCTCTTGTTCTCAAGTACCTTACCCCACAACTCTATGGCAACCACAATGGGAAACAATTCCAATAACGTGAGGTTCTTCGTCAACCCCGACACACGCCAACTAGCAGGCCAGGGAGCCCTGCACCAGCTATTGCCAAAAACTGCACCAAAACCTACGCTACCCGCTGCGTCAGTGAAAAGCTGTAACTCACTGCTGGAAGCATCGGCATCCTGACAAACTGCCCTCCCATTAAAAGTCTGCAAAAAGGACCGCCACACATCCAAATCTTCACGCATGCTACGCGTCACCCTAATGAAGTGATCAGGGCGTCTGACCCCCGCTGTAGCCAGATACAGACGCCTGGAAAAAATGCGCCCCATTGGAATAATCCGGCAGGCAAAAACCAGGAGCCCAAGCAGCGACTGCAGCGCCTTCAGAGTCACCTTCTTAGCCCGAATGACCTCATTGACACTGCTGACCAGCTTCAGAAGCTTATCCTCAGGGAGACGGAAGACCATCTCCCCAGTGTCAATCTCGATCCCGAGAAAAGACAACCTAGTGCATGGGCCCTCAGTCTTATCCGCGGCAATGGGAACCCCAAAACGACCCATCAGCTCCTTAAAAACCGTCAACAAATGACCGCAAGTGGAACTGCCTGCCTCACCAATGAACAAAAAATCATCGAGATAATGCACTACCGATGGGATGCCCGACTCAAATCTTACCGACCATTCGAGAAAAGAACTGAACATTTCAAAATAACGACAAGAGATCGAGCACCCCATCGGCAGGCACATGTCAACAAAATACAATTCCTCAAAACGGCAACCCAACAAAGGAAAACAAGAGTCATGCACGGGCAAAAGCCTAAAAGCGGACTCAATGTCCGACTTAGCAAGGAGGGCACCTTGGCCGCACCGACGCACCCACTGTACCGCCACGTCGAAGGACGTGTACGACACGGCAGACTCCTCCTTGCTAATGCCGTCATTGACCGAACAACCCCTAGGATACGAAAGGTGATGTATCAACCGAAAACTGCCCGCTTCCTTCTTCGGGACAAGCCCCAAGGGGGAAACGCGCAGATTATCAAAAGGGGGGTCCACAAACGGACCCGCCATACGACCCAGTCGAACTTCCTTCATCAACTTATCCCAAACCAAAGACATCTGCTGCCTAACTGAAACCAAATTAGGGGACAATACCAGCGTCGACGAAGGCTCGTGCGGTATGAGAAAACCTTGGGAAAAGCCAGCTTCAAGCGCTTTTGCCTCCAGTCTCCTTGGATACCGCCGTAACCATAGTAGCATCCCTGGAACGCTCACTGGCGTTCTCCTCTCCGCCGACATTGCCAGACTTAGCCTGGGACTTGGACCGTCTAAAACATCGGACGGATGAATGAGCGCCACCGCAGATTGAGCACTCGTGCCTGAACTTGCACGCGCCCCCAAATCGACAATGGCCCTCGTTGAACAACCAACAAGACCCGTTGGGCTTCGGTCCCGCTGCGACCGAGGTATTTCCACTCGCAGCGGAACCCCCTGGAAAGGGCTTCGCCGGCTTCTGTGCCATGATAAGCTGCAACCAAACATCAGTAGCCTTAGAGGCCCAACTGATGCCCGGTGACAGTGCTTTGCGCCGGCGAAACTCCTCATCGTACCTCCACCAGGCCGCACCCCCGTACAACTTATGAGCGCTGAAAATGACATCCAGATAAACCCACAGCTCGCAGCCCTTCTCCGGGCAAAACTGACAAATCACATGTGCCAACGTCGCGAAGCCCTGCAACCAATTGGCAAATGTTTTTGCTACCTTCGGCTTCCTATCAGACCCTTTCTCAAAACTACGCTCCTTATCTATGGTCACGTGATCAACGGAAACGAGGGACCAGACGTCAACATATTCCCCCTTACGAATCTTCTCCCTCGTCTCCGCTGACAGGTGAGTACCCAAAGGGGCCACCCCACAAAACAAAGTCTCGCGCAACGACAAGCCAGCGGATACTGATCCGTCAGCCTCCTGGGCCGACCCCTCCCCCACCTGACCCATAACACTTCGTAACGCCGCTACTAAATCCCTACCGGTAATACTATCCTTACTCTCCCATGCCGCAAGGCATGCAAACTCACCGGCCGCAGGCGTCCTGACGTCCTCACGAGGTGCCCCCAGTGGTGGTGTAGCAGGCGAAACTCTCTCGGACGTGGACCCATGGGACCTTGCAGAAGAAGAAGAGGAAGCCGCCACTTGCGGAGAAGGAAGATCCCGTCGCCTCTCCGGGGAAAAACGCCTCCTGTGCTTCGACCGCCTGCCACTGGAGCGGTGCCCGGGCGAAGAAGAAACGCTGCTCCCTGACGACCCGCTGGAAGAAGAGGACCGCCTCCTGTCCCTCCTGTCATGCGAGCGCCGACTCCGCCGCCGGTCCCGATCGGACCCTCTCCCATCTCTCCAACGTCCGCTGGAACGCCTCCTCCGTGAACTCCCATGGCGTACCGCAGCTGCAAAAGAAAAATCGGACAAAGTACCTGCAGGCACCGACAGGCCACCTTGTTCTCCAACCCGGTGATGGCCGCCTTCAGCGCCATGCCGGGACCCGCACGTGCTGCCGCCAGAGTGCCGAGCCCTGGTCTGCCTACCAGCAGTCCGGTCAGACAGCCCCCCCTCCCCACTTGTAGCGCCTCCAAATGCACTGCCGCTGCCAAATGTGGCCGCCCACCCCCATGCGCCCAGCTAACAGGGGACGCAGAAACCACCCCAGGCTCCACCCCCCCACTGCAGAACCCCCCCCCACCCGTATGCTCCACAACAGAGCCGGATCCCCCAGCCCCTGAAACACCAGAGAGGTCAGGGACACCGGCGCAGCCATCCCCCACCGTTCCGGGAGGTGCGGGGATTTGAATTTGGCGCCTCTCACAGACTTCCGGTCGGGCCGCCGCAAGCGCAGCCGCCGGACCGGAAGTCCGCGCACTCACCCCTGCGGCCGCCTCCTGCCCGGCCGCAACCAACGGCCCACTACCGCGCCGGGCTCTCCCGGCCAGAGGAGGGGTGGGAGGGACCACCCCACTGTGCGTGGAGCCACTAGGGGACCCCGGGGAAGGGAGAAGCGCTGCCCCCGCACCAGCAGCAGCCTTCGGCCTCCTATTGCTACTCCCCCCCGCACCAGGAGAAAATCTAGCCGGGGGCCGGGACTCCCGCTGCGGCCTACCTCTCCTGCCGGCAGCCGGATCTCCTCTCACAACGCTCCGCTCCCGCTCTCCATCTTCGGCAAGCAGCCTAGCCAGCCACTCCGGACCCTTCGCTCTCATCTTCTCTTCAATCTCCGCCAGAAGTCGCCTCTCCATCTTCAGCCTTGGACTTGCGGAAACCACTGACAGGTAAGCAGCTGTCCAGTTCTATTTTCCCAAGGAACAAGCCCGCTCCTGCTCCTTTCTCCTCCCTTTTATTGACTTCAAAACCCAAAACAGCGGGCTTTTTCTGTAAACAGCGGGCTTCTCTCCACCAATCAGCTTCCTCTGGGCATTTTCTTTTATTAACCCTTTCATACCCTGCAGTCCCTGTCACCCTCCTTAACCAGTACGGTGCCACAAGTCCCCAGGGCTGACTGCAGAGATCTTACGAAACCTCAAATCTGATCATTGGGACCCAATCAGAGAGGGAAATAACCTTTGACTGCAGAAAGGTCACATATTGTGGCAATCAAAGTGTTAACAGTTGGAATCTGAGCTACCTCGATCCTGGCTGCTGTCAGAACCGGAGCTGTTAGTTATAGTTCATTCATAGAGCAGGGATGATCACAGAAGCGCTCTGCTCCCTCTATGACATAAGTCAGTGGATGGTCATTAACTGACCCCATACAAGTGTTTAATGTATTACAGTGGGCCTCATATGTACAGTGATGCATATTACACAGTCTATAGTGGAAGGTACTGTATCGCATCCCGCAGCTCTCCTGTCAGCTCTGGAGAGAAGGGGTTAAATGTATTGAAAGAGAAAGAGTACTCATCTGCTGCTGAAATATAATTCACAGAGTGGGCCCTGGGGAGGAAGACAGTTTTCAAGTCACTGCATTCATCCCTTAATTATGGGAAGAGCAGAGGCAGTAGATTTGTTTGTGCACAGTGCGGTATTCTTACAATGACGCAGCCACTTGTATCGCTGTAAATGTATTTTTTTCATGCTGTCCATATGGGAAACATTTCCTGTTCTCATAAGATATTAAAAAAACTATATATTTTAGAATAAGGGCGAGTTCACATGACCGCCCATCAGAAGAACAGGGGAAAAAACAAAAAACGGATCCATCATCAGTTCCGTCAGAGATCAGTATTTTTTTAAAGGAGAAAACGTCCTCATGCAGAACTTTTCCTTCTGTTAAAAATAACTGACCTCTGATGGAAGTGACACAAGCTGATCATAACTGATGCTCTAAAAAAGACAGATCAGTTATTTTAAGTGCAAACCGATGCAAACTGAGCATAAAGGCTAGTTTCACGCTATCGCATTGCCATCTCCAGCCCCATTAATTATAACGGGGGCTGACAGAGAACCGGCCACAACCCGGTGAATATACCCAGAATCGGCCAGATGAAAACCTCTGCCAAATCCGGCACATAGCTGACAGGAACAAGAGCCTTACAGATCCTATTGACTACAATGGGATTTGTCAGGTTTCCGTGTGGGAGAACCTTTTTTTTGTGGAGAAAAAAGTCCTGCAGGCAGAACTTTTCTCTCCACTATTTTTTAGGAACTCTGTGATGGAGCCCAAAAAGAGCCTCCACAACAGGTGTGAATGTAGATTTAGGGCTCATGCACACGACCGTTCCTGTTTTTCAATTTTTTGCAGCCCCATTGAAGGGTCACAAAAAAACCCAGAACGGACATGGACAAAAAATATATTCGTGTGTATAAGCCTTTAGTCAGTGGTCCTATAACAGATCATAAAGTGTCACCCCAGAACCCACATAGCAATGCCAGTTTCAGTGGCACTGCACATCAGCTTTTAAAGAGACAGCATTCTTTTTTTATGGGCAGGATCCAGCCTTTTTTTCCCCCCAATAACCTGCTGCAAAGCTTCTACAGTTAATAGGTGTACAAATGAGCGTATTTTACTGCATCACCAGCAGGGTATATTTTGGACCAATTGAAAGGGGGGGGGATTAAAAAATAGAAGAGAGAAAGACGAGAGAAAATATATGAATCATAGGAGACCACAGGCCAATTCAGACAATTTTCAGGCCAACTGAAGCACTTTAATTCAAGTGGAATTTATTCGTACCTGAATCAAATCTTCAGACCGATTCGTACAATCAGAACCAAAACAAATTTCAACAAATTTGCTCACTTCTGCCAGCAACGTGATGGAGACTATCCGACATGCTGTCAGAACAATGCCACAAACATGGAGACCAGAACAAGGGACTCTACACCAAGGTCTAGTACACATTTCAGTGGTTTGGTCAGTAATTTCCATCAGTGATTGTGAGTCTACACAGATATAAGGTATAAGTGTGCATTCACACAAATGTGTTTGATGGCCATGCTCGCAGATCCGCAAAACACGGGCACCTGTTGTGTAGACGCCGCATCACGGTGCGGACCCACTGACTTTAATGGGACCTCAATCAATGGGACCAAGATGTGGCGGAAGATAGGACATGTTCTATCCCTTGCGGCACAGAGATAGATGTCCTATCTTTAGCCACATCTTGAGGATTGCGGACCGATTGAAGTCAGTGGGTCCACACCATGATGCGGGGTGTTCACAGTCTGTGCCCATGGTTTGCAGATCTGTGGCCGTCTCACGTTCGTGTGAATGCACCCTTATGGTTTTTGGCTATATTTTGGCACCTGGTTTTGGCTCACAATCACTGATGTTAATTACTGACCAAATCTCTGAAGTGTGAAAAAGGCTTAAGGGCTCCTGCACACAACCGCATCCCAACCGTGTGCCTTCCACAATTTGTGGAAAGGAAGGGCAGCCCATGATAGAAATGCCTATTCTTGTCTGCAAATGGGACAAGAATAGGAGATGATCTATTTTTTTTTTTTTTGCGGGGCCATAGAAAGGAGCAACGGATGCAGGCAGCACACGTTGCGCTGTCCACATCTTTTGTGGCCCCCTTGAAGTGAATGGGTCTGCCTCCAAGCAGCAAAAATGCGGCGCGAATGCAGAACCAAAAGACAACGCTCACTCTTTATATAATCTCTAGCAGTAAAAAACACCTTGATGGCACCTAACTGAATACTGCAGGTCAGCATGGGTAGGTTTTCCTAAGACTTGGTTCCCACATTTAGTTTTCTTTTATTCAGTTTTTGAAGCCTGAAGTAAATTTTAAGAGAGGAGGAAACCTAGTATTTCCTTGATACGTCCTCCATTTATGATACGTTCCTGGCTTTGGCTTCAAAAACTGCATCAAAAGCCTGGTGATGACAACCCAGCCTAATGAAAATTGGCCTTTTTTTCTAATGCATTTACATTTCAGCTTTTACTCTGTGTAATCATTAGCTTCCTGTTCTGTAGAGAATCAGTTATGGGGGGAGGTGAAAAAACCCTCGTGAACTTATCAGCAGGAAGCCATTCTGTTTCTATACTGTATTTCAGATTGCAGATACTGTAGTTTGAACCAGTGAATAGAGATCAGTCACCAGTCACTGTAAACACGAGGCTGAGACTGCCAAATAAAGTCCTCTGCTAATGCCTTCCATGGGCATAACAAGAAATCAAGGGGCCTCATTAGAGGGATGGATGTGGACCCTCACTACTTGGTTAATAATAAATGGTAATGCAATAATGTAAACAAAAGCTGTAAAAGTAATTTTATTTTAGTAGCAACAAATAGAATAATAGTAGCATTATCTAGCAGATTTTCTTCACACAGAAGTAGTAGAAAGCCTCCATCTTGTCATTACCCACAAAATGTGTTCTTTGGTTGACTCCCATAAGCATCTAGGTCCCATAGCTACTTATATACCTGTAGTAAAGGTGTCCATACACATTAGACAGAAGTTGGTTGAGGATTGAACAGCATTTGCACAATGATCTGGTGAGTGTTCAGTTGTTCATTGGGCGAAATTTCACAACAAACAATCGTTTTAGCCAATTGATGACAGACCATCATTGTCTGAAAGGAAGTCTGCCATAACTGAAGTTTTCACCCTATGTTGGACAAATACAGGGGTGAACTGAGAACTTAAAGTGGCCCTGGGGGAAAATAAATAAATAAATAAAAGTGGTCCTATGTTGTAGGTGGGGCCAAATTGACAGAAGATGGGCAACACTAGAAGGCAGGACCAACGCATATGGACAGCGCCAACAATACCATAGTGCAGAACAAAATACTGCCCCATCCGAACCAAACATCTCAATGCAGCAAACACTAATGCCAGCCACAGTATGAAACTGTATCATCATCCTGAGGACAGCAAAACAGTTGAATTCAGGAGGGCACTTGCAAGCGCTGGACAGGTACATAAGTGCCTGATGCTTCTACATGAATTAATGCTGAGAGAATCAGATCTTTACGTTCCTGGCAGGCATCAACCAGGAGGGCTTGGGCGGCAACCTTGGTATTGGCCCACAGAGAAATTTTCCTGCAGGGTTTATGGCCAGTCTGCCCCTGGACAAATAAAAGATCTTTTTTCGAAAGAATCTTCCTAGAAAGATCTTTTGTACAGGAGCGGACTGGGAACTTAAAGTGGTCATGGAAAAAATACAAAAAGTGGCCCCGTTTTGAAGTCGAGTCCAAATTGATGGAAGGCAGTGCCAGTAATACCATATTGTGGCATATTGTACCACTCCAACAGAGCCAAATACCACAGTCCATCACAAAATACTGCCAGCAGCACAAAATACATCCCAAAAAGCTTCCACTGGCCGGCTGTGAGGAGGGCCCAGGCGGCCCCTGGGCATCGGCCCACCGGGAAATTTCCCTGTAAGGTCTATGGCCAAACCACCACTGCTTTTGTATATTACCCAGTTTCTTTGGACATGTAAGGGGAGGTTAAGCAATTATAATGTCAAATATGGACTAAAATGTGTGTAGCCGTGTCTGAAAAACTATTGTTTACCAGATGATTGTTTGTACAACTTCTTGTTCAGCCACCAACCAACTTATATCTAATGTCAATGGCCAGCAATTACAAGAGCAAAGATGACCCTAGACATGACAGTTTTCTTAGTAGATGGTACCTGGCTTTGGCTACTGGCAGAATGACCCATGATGGATTCTATCAGGAAAAGCGGACTGCTGGTAGGAAAAGTGATGTCATGGGTGACTGGTAAACCACTGTAGAAGTAATACACCTATGCTACCAACCCAAAAGGGGTGCTAAAATAATGTCTAGATTCTAACTTGAATCTACTAATATTTGCTGAAAGAAAGGTGCCGTAGAAGCCATCTGACAAGCTAGTCTAATTTCTTCCCCCCTTCTAAAACTTGTTACAGACCCATGTTTATATGTCCTCCCTATTTTGTCTAAAATATGTGACGTATAGACAGCATTAACGTTGAATTGTATCTGAAAATATCTGCAGCACCATAGGTCAATAGTGGAGGGAGTTGACACAGACACAATTGAATGTGGTACCAAGAGACCCAAAGTAACAGGGCATACACGGAGAGTGGATCCTTTTTTCCTTCAGGGCTCCTGCCTGGTGGTAGTTGGGGTGCCCCTGGTGTTAAGAGGCAGGTGCAGTGGGTAGAGTTTGTAACCAGTACGGTTGTAGAGAATAAATAAGTTTCTCTTTAGTAAACTGCAGAATAGGAGTAGTAATACATCCACCAGTAACAAGGTAAAGCTCCAAAAACAATTCACAGTGCAATTTCTCTCAATAGCAATGTATGGGCAGCAGCAATGATGGAGGTAGTAGTACTCTTTCCCTCTGTCTCTCTCTAAAGTCTCCGTCTGCCAAAACTTAGGCATGCAATTGAGATTCTTGTGACGGTTTCTTTAATTCCCAGGCTTAGGGGTACAGAATTATGATACGGTTGGCCAATCCATCTCCTGGCAGGTCCATCTCCTTGCAAACTAAATGGATAAGCCAAGGTTTTTAACCCTTGCTTGTCCATACAATGCCATTAGTCATACAAATACAGTAAATCAGAACATCTCACCCAACAACATGACATCAATACGTCAATTTACACTTTGCAACAACCCTGTTCTGGAGTACTGGACCAGTGCCCGTGGTGTCAAGATTGAGCTATACTTCCTCTTGTCTCCAGTTTCTGCTTTTGGAAGTAGCCAAGTGCTACAATTGTCCTGTTTCTGCTTATTATCTTGTCCCCTACACTTTGGCTACTCATTTAGGCTTGTGTATCTTTGTTGTTGTCTAACCTTCTACTCCATCATACTAGATGTACCTTAAAAATGTAATATGCCACCATGAGCCAACTATGAAGGTTTATCCCTGCAGCCATTCATCTGGATGAACCTGCAACTTACTCCCATCTACCACCAACATTTTGTAGCTGATCTCAGCAGCAAAATGCTTTGAGGTTGGTTTCATTCTAGAAACCAACCTATCTGACATGACCCAGCTGAACACCAGAAAGTCCAATGCCCTTGGAAGAGAAGAGAAAATGCAGCATGGCAGGAGTCCAGTATGCCAGTTCAGCCTCATACTATCTATCTTGCTATAAATGTTCACAAGGCAAGAACCATATGTGCAATGAAAAGGACGAGACTCTTTGTTATGGAAGAAGATATATTTTGCAGTCTTGGAAAAGAGAGATTAAAATATATACATGTTCTGTACAATAGTAAAAGGGTGGAGAGATCGAGAAGAACCATATTAGTCAAATTTACATCTATACAGTAATATTAACAACAGATAAGACCTGAAAGACACACAGGTAGGCCTTTAGACCACAAAATGGTTAGCTGTATCATGCAATATCATCAAAACTGATAAAAATGGCAAAGTAACCTGGATAAAATGAAAAAAAAAACTCTTATCCCCCATAATAACATTAGATAGGTAGGAAAGAAGGTATTGCATTTAAATCATCATAGCAGATCATCAGGGCATGGTAAATATGATAAAATCTATGTAAAGCCTCTTTCACACAAACAATGTAGACCTTCTAGATGCAATGTGTGTTGTGAATGCATATGATCTGGACAGAATCCTGATCCATTCATTTCAATGAGTATTTACACAAGAGCAGAAAGAAATGAAACATTGAACACAATCGCAGACAAAACCGATTAAACTTGTGTGCAAAACCCGTTTTTTCCCTGAACAGAATTATTCCTTATAGTTTGTGTGACATAAGCCCAAATCTAGAAACATGCACATCTATAGGTCTAGAAAGATACTGAGATTAATCACTAGTACTTATATATATCTAATGCAGTCAGGGGCGTAGGTAAAGGCTCATGGGCCCTGGTGCAAGAGTTCAGCTTGGGCCCCCCTTCCCTCAGTTCCTTGTGGCCAAGGGAACACATTGCCTTCATGCTGAGGCAAAGATTGAAACGGCACACCCCCCCATGCCAAATTCTTGACCTAACCCCTTCCCTCCAGCCAGAGGTGTAACTTGACCAGCATACACTTTCTATAATACCAGTGTCTTCTTATGCGGCACAAGGTCATTGGGCTCCCTTAGGCTCCTGGGCCCGTTAGTGACTGCTACCTCTGTACCCCCTATAGCTACGCCCCTGAATGCAGTGATTCCCAGCCTGTTAACCATGGAGAACCTTTCTACCTCATGTGGAGGCAGGCAAAAGTTTCCATATTTCACAGTTTACAGGCAATATATTTGTGGAGAACTATTGATACATCTAGTCCCATATCAAACATCTTAAAAAAAAAATGAAAACAGTTGTAAAAGTGATAGATGCTCCCATTTTGTGAGGAACCCAAGTTCAGGTTCCAAGGAACATCAGGAGTCTGTGGAAAGCTAGTTGGGGTTTTACAGGACTTGACTAGTGGATATCTCATCAATATCAAATCATGGAGGTTTCATTCCTGGAACCCCCACTAGTGATCAGCTGATATTGCTGGGGCAAGCTGCGCCTGACCATTTATTTCCCTTACATTGAAATGGTTCACCAGAATTGGGTCAATTTTCATTTGATGACTTGTTCCTGCAGTAAATATAAGAAGGAAGAAGAAGATAAAAGACATAGGGAGAAAGAGATGTGTAATGGGCCTCTAGTATACAACTACTGCAGACATAAACTAGAAGTCCTACATGCTATGGAGACCAACCAGAGTTAGGATCCGACCGATCAGGTGCCTTGGGCAGATTATACACAATGTTCATATCTCTTGAGCACTGGTTTTAATTTTTAGCCACATTCCATGACTAAACAGCACTAATGTGCCGAGATACTAAAAAAAAAAACAAAAAAACATTGCACAGATAACCACATAAAGTATGAATTATTACTAGGTTCATTTATGAATATAGTTTATTATGCAGTTCCCTTACTTCATTAAACCTAACACTAATATATGAAGACTACTAAATATTTTATCCTAAGTTAAAGCTAGAACTGAGACATGACCGGCCTAGGAGAGGATCTGTGTGGTGTTGCATCACTCAGGGATTGAAACAAGATAAAATGGTGAAGGTCATGCACCACCTGCTCAGGCCCTGCACGGTACATCAAAGCTACTGTACGTACACTGTTCCTTCAAATAACATAATCATCTTTTATATTTTTTATATATGTTTTAGGAAAGTATGTACAGTTATATAGTAATGTAATCTAGTGATACATTGGGGCATATTTGAAAAGAATGGATGGTTCAGCTTCATGCAAGATGGGTTTAAGGAATAGTAAAGATTTTGAAGGGCTGCTATCTTCCACTTAAAGAGGTTGTGCACTCCTTTTATACACCATCAATATCTGCTCATCAAGGGCATGAAACTCCGTCCTGGAGTAGTTCTGTCACTGGAACTACAGCTCCAGCCATTGTGTGTAGTGGATGGAGCTGGCTATACTGAAGTGAAGGGGAGCAACGCTACAGTGACCAGATCCATCCACTACAGAAGTGGATGGAGCTGTAGGTCCAGCACTGACTTCTGTAGAACAGGAGGGGGTTGTTGATCAGGGTTGCCAACCAGAGTTTTTCTGGATGACTAATCCAAAATTGACAGACAACCAACATTTTTTATGGACAAATTGGAAAACCAAAATTAATGATAAAGAGTATAAGTAATACATGTCTATAGCTCAATATACTGATAAGAACCCATTACACGCATTTACTGTGAGCTCTAAATTGATGGAAATTCCCCCCAAAATAATCTAGTCAGGGACCACCAGCCTCAAAAAAATCATGGACACAATTATTATTTTTAACAGACACAGGAAAAAAAGTCTCCTGTTTTTATGGACTGTCTAGAAATTTCTTGACGGTTGGCAACCCTGGTGTTGATCCCTGCTGACCAGATATTGATCACCAATCAATATAAAAGGACCAGAAAACTCCTTAAAGTTGATGACTTAATTTTGTTGGCTGTCTTCAAAGAAAGTATAACCTCATGGCAAATCTTCAGCAGATTTTAGAGAACCTGTGGCATCAGACTACAGGCTGTAACTTACAGCAGTCTATAGTCTGTGAATGGGCTTTATATGATATAAGTATTTCTTTCTCTTTTGGATGTACTCCTGAATATGGATGAAAAACATAGTTTAAAAACTGATGTAACATCTCCTTTACCTTCATTATCTCAAAATGTCATCATTTCCAAGCCGACATGTCAGACATAGACAAAATGCATCTGCATTTCACTAATTTATTGTTAGATACATCAGCATCCTGCTTGTACATATCTGCAGAATATACACATTTTACACGTTATATACAAGTGTGTACAAGTTAACTGTTTACATACCTGAGCTCTACCCTCTGTAGAAAATCAATTATAAAAGTAATTCAGCATTTTTCTCTATATTTTCTATCGTTCTAGATATACACAAAATGAAAATCTCTTCCCTATTTAGCTCTAAGTTTACGTGACGCCTCCCTTGTTGTCAGATGGCAAAGCAAGGCTGGTCCATCCGGCAATAACAAGCAATTGAAGTAAGACTAGCTCTGATACGTGCGCAGCTACGGAGGAGGGAGGCCAGCCTCTCCAGCACTCACAGGGTTAAAGCAAAGCCTTGCTTAGATTGAATGGAGCACAGTGGCATCTACTTAACAAGGCTAAACATATAGCTTACATAACACAGAGTGCTATAAGGGATCATCGAATTGTTCTAGAATCTCACTATCAAGTAGACAATAGATCTATATGGCGACATTGTATAATGTAGCCGAGGAGCCATGCAAAGCAATTCATATATAATTGTTTTTTTCCTTTAACCTTTTCCTCTTTTTGGGAATCTACTTCGAAACAGAGAGAAACATGTCTATTTCGAGATGTATGGACATGGCCTTGTTCACACAGTGCAATTTTTCATGATTTTTTTTTTTCTCCCCAGAACTGAGGTTGGGTCCAGAACTAGAAGAAGTACAAGCCTCCCTTATTTACATGTAGTCCCAGATTTGGTTATAAAAAAAGAGTTCAAAATTGTATTAAAGGGGTTTACCAGACCATGACTTGTTAAAAGCTGGAGAACCCCAGCTAGACAGCTGTATGGGAACAAGGCTTAAAGGGGCCCATACCCCTTCAATACTTGTTAGCTGAATGTGCATCCGAGCAATCTCAAACACAAGCACCCTCAGGTTGCTGTAAATGTGTAGTAAAAATATCCCCGCTGATGCCATTTGCTCCAAAAAGATGTAATATCCAAATACAAAATTTGTAAACAGGTCACTGGATTTCGTCCAGTTGAGATTTAAAGGGGTTGATTCTGCTGCAGCCATTCAGTTGTTACAGCGGTGACCTTCAGGTCAGTTGGTCACGTAACGTAAGGAGGGTAGGTCACTACTGCAGCCAGTGATTGATTTAAAAGCGGATGTTGACAGTGGGGGACCCGAGCAAGGCAGCTGAGGACAAGGAGCAAAGTAGCTAGAACTCAGCAGTGGGGAGCAGATAGGTATGCTTTCCATTTGAAGGTCTGGCCAGTATAGAGATTTGTAAAAATAAAAACCCCAAAAGGTGGCCAACCCCTTTAAGAATTGCTTAAAAATAAAATATTTTTGTATAACAGCATATAACACATTGGAGAGTTCCCCATAGGATTTAGTACATAAAAAAAAGATAAGACTCTACCTAGTTTTGAAAAATTCTTATCTACCCCCAAAAGATGATGGAAAGATGTGTAATCATTTACAACCAAACTAAGGTATATCACAGTAATAAAATAGGCATATTCTATATTTTCATCTTTACCAGAAAGAAATTGAATGTTAGAAAGGTAAGTATCTGCTCCCAAGACAATGCATGGCCACCTCCTTTCATTGTCATCCAGTGAGGCAAGAGGTAATGCAGAGAAGAAGGCGGCTTTACATGCAAGGAAAACAAAGGACGATCCATTCCCATCATTAGCTAATATTGGTCAAAAAAGATTATTAATCCTTTGTTGCAAAGCATTGCAGGTCTTGATAATGAAATCCATATCCCCATGCACACATGGATATAATATGCCCTGCAGATAATAACATTAGAAATCTTTGGTTATCTCCTGTGGTGGTCTCCATCCCTGTTTTTCTCAGAAGGTTGTGTGTTGAAGTCTCCATCTTCTAAGACCAGTGTGTCCATGCCCAGCTCCTGAGTCCCATCTCTGGTGAAGGAATGTGTTATTTGCTGTTTAGAAAGTCCAGATGTCTTCTCCTCATTCCTTGATAGCTGATTTTCTTCATCTGCTTTGATGTTGAAGCTTGTTTCACGAGACCTCCTTATATTTCCCAATCCTTTCACGGTCCCTGGGGCTTGACTTGTGTTGTCAAAGGCAGAGGCCTGGGGCCCAGTTTCGTTGAGAGGAGGAATAGGGGCCACTTGGCTGTGGTTGCTATTGCTGCTGTTACCACTACTGGATCTCACAGGCATCCATATTAAGCTGTAGTAAATAGCAAGAATTATGGCTGCCATTGATACTGAGAGTACGTAGGCAAATACAGTTGCAAGTCTCACCCATTTTTGGTTGGTCTTGGCGGCCATTCTTGCTTTCTTATCTCCGGTGTATGTAGCAGGTTTACCCCTCTCTGTGTTGGGCATGAAGTCTTTGTCCTTCATAGCTCCCCTGGCTTTCACTCTGTGTTCCACTGTGCGATCCGTCTTGAAATGTTTCAGAAAACCTGAGCACTGTCAATGTGTTCCAGTAACGTATAGCAGTCAGCAGCCTGGCCTGGCAGTATGCTCACCGTTCATTACTTTGCTCCCCAGTAGAATAATTTCCCTGCAGACTGCCCGCATTGCATCACCGTCTTTTGCTCCTCTCTCTGTCTCTCCATGCTCGGCCTCAGCTTCTGCTTAAGACTGGGATGATTCAAGCTAATTCTCTCCGTTCTCACTGCTCAAACAAATTATCTTGAGCCGATTAACATGGTTTCATGACTCGTCGGCTTCTCCTTTGGTGATAAAGCTGTTTCTTCCAGTGATGAGCTGCAAGCAGCCCTGGAGAAATCAAATGACAGCTTAGAAAGGGAGGAGAGAAGCTGAGTGTTCTTAAAAGGGAAACGCACATCCAGGCGTGCAGCTCGGATGGGAGGTTGAAAAGCATTGTCATGGTAACACTGACAACTTGCCAAACCAAGGAGAGATGTCCTCAGCTTCCCAACAGCTGTACACAGTGGCCAGCTGATACCAAGCTCCAAATCTTGTGAACTCCAAGGCAATAGACAAAATAAAATGCTAATATTCAATCAAATGTACATTGAGGACACTGAATATTTAATTTTCTGAATTCACAATGACTACATTTAATATATACATTTAAAGTGTGTGTCCATAGAAAGGAACATGACCACATCTCCCAACCTTTTGGAGGCTCAGAGACAACACTTATGGTTCATAATGTGAAATATTCATTTTTTCATTCATGTGTAAACATAAACAGTTTTTTTACTTAAAAAAATAGTACAAAAATCATAGTATAGAATATTGCACTAACTGTGTTCAAATGACTCTTTAGTGGAACAAAATAAAGACATGGAGCCAGCACCAATAAAGTAGTGGAGAAAAAGAAGGTTCTTTTAATCCATGTTATGGCAGTGTAAACACATGCTTTGAATCCCTTCTGTCAGCTGTAGAATGAATGTTCATCACTATTAATCTCAGTTCAGACTTCAGTTATTTGGTCAGTTATTCTCATCATTTATTGTCAGCTAAAAGCAGGTGTGGGTAAAACCCACAGAACAGGTGTAGATCTATTCATGTATTTGCCAGGGGTGGCAGCATCAGAATAGAGGCATCAGCATGTGGTCAGAAGTAATGGACCATTTCTCACAATATTCCGGTGTGGCAGCACACTACTGTCAAATCATTCCTGACAGAATGGTCTAGTCTGGCACCGGTGTCTGGAAATCCTGCTTGATCTACTCCTGATTTATCTTTATAAAGGTCAGTCTCTCAACATTTTGTGTTGAAAGGCGAGTTCTCTATGGGGCAACTATGCCACCCAATGCACTAAACAAAGGCTCTGATGCCACACTACTGGCCGGGCAGGAAAGCTTGCCCAGGGAAAACTCGGCCAGTTGTGGACACAATTCAAGTTTGGTTGCCCAGTAGTTCAGGGGATCTTGGATCTGGGGTGACAGGGTGCAGTCCAAGAATGCCACCACCTGCTGGTTTAGGTTCTGTTCCATGTCCTGCTGCTGCTGGGTGGTTTCTTCAGTAGGCGGCTGAAGAAAACTGATCATCAGAGACTCAAGACTTAAGTTTCTGCTGATGGAGCTAGTGCTGGTCCTACAACCCCCCTTCAGTCATGGCAGTGGAGTGTGAGCGCAGAGGGACCCCAGTCAGACCTTCGTGATGATGGGCAATGGCACACATAGGCTGTGAACAACTGACTACAAAGACTGTCTCAATAGTAGTTGAGTTTTTCATCCCTCTCAGAAGGATTAAAAAAAGGCCCCCATTTTAGGCCTGTAGCGAGGATCTAACATTGTGGATAGCCAGTAATCCCTCTGCTGAATGGTGATAATGCAGCTGTCACAACACAAACAACTCAGCATGCATCTGGCCATTTGCACAAGGGACTCCCTTGGGGGAGGGAATCCCCGCCTCCATCTCCACTGCATACTGCCACGGTCTGTCAGGGTCATCTGCTTTGTCTTAGTCGCCCTCTAGCTTCTCCTGCTCCTCTACTGTCGCTTGGGCAGATAAACCACCTAGTTATGTATAGAATTCCTGGGCATTTCAGTCCTCATCCTCATCCTCCTCCTCCTCCTGTTCAGCCTCCACAGGACTGAGGTGGCTGTGAGATGTAGATGCCACGTCTTCTGTCCCCTCGCCAGCCAGCATCCCCTCCAGGACATGAAGATGTGGAATGACATAATTCATCCCATAGTTATGGCGACTGAAAGTGGCCTCCTCAAAGGGGCTAGGTAAATGGCAGGTGTCACGCATGAGCTGCCACTGTCTAACGTCAAAGTTACACCAGGGAGTAGTCTTGTCCGTCTGCATCATCAATAAATTGGTAACTGCGCTCATACAGTCAATCCAACATGTGGAGCATGGAGTTACGTGTGAAAATGCCGCATATCAGACAATGTAGGGGAACACCATTCTGCCTTTACAGGTCAAGGAGGATGTGTTATGCACAGTAAGAGAGGCTGAAGTGCATGCACAGTTTCCTTGACATTTTCAAGATGTCCTGCAATTGGGTGCAAGACTTCAGGAACCGGGTGACAACCAGATTAAAGACATGCACCATGCAGGGCGCATGGGTCAGCCCTTCCTGATGCAGTGCTGACTGAATGTTCTTCCAATTATCGGTGACCATGGTTCCTATCTCTAGTTGGCAAGAAGACAGCCAGGATTCGATTTCTTGGTTGATGATGTAGAGCAGTTACTCCCCAGTGTGACTCTGTTCGCCCAGGCTGACCAGGTGCAGAACTGCGTGACAATACCGTGCTTTGCATAGGTGTATGATGGAGGACCTCTGAACTGTGCCTACTGTGGAGGCTGAGGACAAGGTGGAGGATGAGGAGTACAATGGCACAGAGATCCCATAGGAGGCAGCATTGCCATCACCTGGGCAAGTTGCTGGTGTATCTGGGCCACATTTACCCAGGGGGCTGTAAAGGAAATATATTGTCCTTGACCATAGTTACGCTCAAGGACTGACCTACCTTCTGCTCAACAAACGTGTGCAGGGCTGGTACAGCTTTTTTAGACAAATATTGATGGCTTGGGACTCTCCACCTCAACCTGCTCTCTGAAAGGTGCAGAGATAGATAGATAGATAGATAGATAGATAGATAATAGATAGATGGGACATCATTTAGATCTTGGCTGTGATACACATTGCTCTACCAATGATCGCTGTGTAGCAGTGTAGCAGTGCAGCCACTGAACTGAATGGGGTCCCACTAAGATTCACAAGTTGCCATGACCTCATCTCCCGAATGATTTTGTCCTGAGAAGAACTACTATGTCGTCTCCAACTCTGTCTGATTGTCTTTCTTCACTTCTTCTAACTATTTAACTATAAATATCAAGTCATGGTAGGTCTGTCATGTATGTCTATCACTCCATTCACTTCCAAGGGAATGATGGAGCGTTCTCATGATCGTGGGGAGTCCCATTGGTCGGATCCTCCAAAGTCCTAAATTTATTACCTATCCTGTGGATAGGTAATATAGAATGCTCAAGGGATAAGTCCTTTAAGAAAGAAATAGGGTCCTAGGTATCATAAGGTTACCCATACCCATGCTAATCAGCGTCTGGGATTTAGGGATACAGACATCCATGACATTTATAGTGCTCATCACCTGGTGTGCTTGGTCCATATCATCCACTTAAACACATAGGAAAAACGGGGATGACGGCACACCTGAGTGGTTGATGTTTTCAAACCAGCATGTATATTACTCCAGAAATGCTTCTACTGCATCACTGCAATAAAGACATGGTTACAGGCTCGTGCACACGATTGTTTTCTTTCCGTGTCTGTTCCGTTTTTGTTTTTTTGTTTTTTGCGGCCCGTATGCGGAACCATTAACCCTTTCACTCCCGGAGGTTTTTTCGGTCATTTTTTCGTTTTGCTCTCCCTGCCTTCAAACAGCCATAACTCTTTTATTTTTCTGTTCACATAGCTGTATGAGGGCTTTTTTTTTGCGGCACAAGTTGTACTTTCCAACGCCACCATTTAATATTGCATATGGTGTAGTGGGAAGAGGGAAAAAAATTCCAAACCGGGTGAAATTGCAAAGAAAACGCTATTCCGCTACAGTTCTACGGGTTTCTTATTTACAGCGTTCGATGTGCATTAAAACTGACCCGTTACTTTCATTCTACTGGTCAGTACGAATCCGGCAATACCTAATATGTATAGTTTTTCCTGCGTTTTCATAGTGATAAAACAATTAGAAAGTTGCCCTTTTTTTTTTTTTCCTTGTCACATCTTGACCCCTATAACTTTTTGGTATTTATGTGTATAGAGCTGTATGGGGGCTCATTTTTTGCGGGATGATCTGAAGTTTTTATAGATACCATTCTGGGGTTTGTATGACTTTTTGATCACTTTTTATTTAATTTTTTTTTAGAAAAAAAAGCGACAAAAAACAGCAAATTGCCATTTGGACGCTTTTTTCCGCCACACAATTCGCCGTATTGGAATTTTTTTTTAATATTTTAAAAGTACGGGCATTTTTGGTCACGGTGATACCCATGATGTCTAGATTTATTGTTATTTAGGTATTTATACGGAAAGGGGGGTAATTTGAACTTTTATATCTTTTTTATTTTTTATATATTTTTTAATTTTTTTTTACTATTTGAAAGCTCAAATATGGGCTTATATATTGTGGCTTTTTTTTTCTTTATGAGCAATCAGGGATTTTCTAGACTCAGAAATCAAAGAATTGCTCATTTCTTATCCTGACCTGCCATCTAGTGGCCAGAATAAGAATTGCACTTTGAAAACTGTAATCCTCACCAGTGAGGATTACAGTTTTCATACGGTGTACAGACACCCCGATTGGCCACACGGGATGTCTGTACACCACCCGGAAGCGTTCGCGGCACGGCATCTAGATGCCCAGGAAGACGCCGCCGATGGCGGTAAGTAGCGGCAAGTCTCTGCTGTTAGAAACATCAGAGACTTGCCGGCCATGACGCCCGCCGCACTTGCGAGCGGGCGCCATGTGCCCGCATCGCCTCAGCGCCGTACACGTACAGCGCTGGGAGTGTAAGGGTTAACTTCAATGGGGCCGAAAAATGGAAATGACTGTGCATTTCATGTCTATATGTCTGATCCACAAAAAAAAGAACATCCCCTACTATTGTCCGTATTACGGACAAGGAGAGGACTGTTCTATTTGGGACAGGACATTATACAAAATGCAGAACACACGGTCGTTATCTGTGTTTTGCAGACACTGTTATTACTGGGTGTGCAATAGGAATATTATTAAAGGGTTTCTACAGTTTTTAAAAACTGATGATCTATCCTCTGGACAGAGAAGGCCGCGGCGCTCCTGCAGCGCCGCTGCCTTCTCAAACAGCTGATCGGCGGGGGTGTCGGACCCCCGCCGATCAGATGCTGATGATCTATCGAGAGGATAGATCATCATTTTTAAAAAGCTGCAGAACCCCTTTAATACTGGGACACTATAAGGGTCGTTATTATTACTGGGTGCACTATAGGAGTCATCATAGAGGGGCATTGTTATTATTACTGGGGATACAATAGGGGTATTATTAATATTGGGGCACTATGGGGCATTGCTATTATGTGGGGTGCTATAGGTGCATTATTATTATTAATGGGTGCACTATAGGAGGCATATTATTCATATTATAGGGGCAATATTATTCCTGGGTGCACTATAGGAGTCATCATAGGGGGCATTGTTATTATTACTATTATTTCTGAGGATACAATCAGGGGCATTATTAATACTGGGGCACTATGGGGTATTGCGATTACGGGGGAGGGGTACTACATTATTTTTACTGGGTGCACTATAGGGGCGTTATTATTACTGGGTGCACTATAGCAAGCATCATAGGGGTATTATTATTACTGGGGATACAATAGGGGCATTATTAATACTGAGGCACTTTGGGGCATTGCTATTATAGGGGATACTAAAGGGGCATTTCATTATTGGGTGCACTATAGGAAGCATCATAGAGGACATCGTTATCACTGGGGATACAATAAGGGGCATTATTAATACTGAAAGAGTATGGGGGCATTGCTAATATAGGCGTACAATGAGGACATTATTAGTATTGCAACCACTATACGGGGCATTACTGTTACTAGGGTACTATTAAGGGCTTTATTACTATTTGAGAAAGTTCACTATATGCTGCACAATTTTACTTAAGATATGGCCTTAGATTTTACAATCTGCAGTGCAAAAGGTAAAATCTGGTCAAATTTGGTGAACACATGGCAATTCCCAATTTTTGGGGCTATATATATATGTGTGTGTATACACACACACACATGCAGCATCCCACTGGGGAGTGCACAGAGGATGGGACTTGGGAGTGGGATTGTGGTCCTTAAGGTGGTTGTAGTACTCATATCTCCCCTCTGGATCTCCATAGGGCTGTGCGGTGAGTGGAAGGCACACCCTTTCTTCCCTCAGGGTACACACTGGTATTGTGTCTCCTGCCTGGTGGTAGTTGGGGTGCCTTTGATGTTAGGCAGGGTGCAAGGCAGGAGTATGGATGAAATGGGCAGCGGATGGTGAAGGAGTTAGTAACCAGGCCAGTTGGTATCAAATCAATAACTAAGTTTCTCTTCACTAAAGTGCAGAATAGGAGTGGTAGTACATCTAACAGTAACAAAGCACAGTTTCAAGTAGATCACAGTACAAATCCTTCCCACTAGTAACATATGGACAACAGCAGTGATAGGGTTATAGTACTATAGTAACATTATTTTATGTTTCACATAAAATAAGATAAAAATTAAAATAAAAAATTCTTTAAAACATTGCAATCCCTGTCCTTATACTGTATATAGCCTACTTGGCGGGCCCTTGCCTACCGTAGCTACTAGTAAAAAAACAATAGGAACAATCTGCAGTAGTGCTGGGTGTCGGACCCCTGCCAATCAAATATAGATGATCTATCCTGAGACCAGATCATAAATACATACATACTGCCTGCACAACCCCTTTAATACAAAAGAGGACAGCACACTGCTACAGATGATTCTGGATAGATTAGACACTTGGGCAGAGAAGTGGTAGATGAGGTTTAATAAATAGTAAATAGGTCTAGAGGAATAAAGTTTCTTGATTTGGAGTTGGAGTAGGGAGTCTTATAAGCCAAGCAATGCTCCCTGTGAAAGAGTAAATGTAAGTCCTTAACCAGAAGGACAAAATCTGGCTCTCTAGTGCCACCTAGTGGATAGCAACCCTATAATTCACGTTCAGCCCTTTAATCAGACCTTGGTGCAATGACTTGGCAAATACTCCAAAATAGCTGTCTGGAAACGGGCACATTATCTTTGTTGTAAAGATTTTGGTTTTGTTCCAAGGTCTGTTTAAAGCGCCAAGCCTTATACGTTAGTAATTCAAGAGGTGGCGCTAGACTCCGTATTTGTCCTCCAGGATATCAGCTTATTTGCATATGCATAATTTCTAAACACGGGGTAAAATTGACATGGAAAAGGACTTGCGGAATTTTAGTCAACAGTAAACTTAACTGTAGCAACCAGTGTCAGGCAGCTGCTGCCAAGGCCAATAAGAATATGGGGTGCATCAAAAGGGGTACATATGCATGTGATGAGAACGTTGCACACACCTTACAAGTCATTAGTCAGAAGCCATATTTATGTATTTTTTCATTCCTTCAAACTACTAGTGCTTCTCAATAAATTAGAAGATCATTTAAAGGTTAATTTATTTCAGTAATTCAAAAAGTGAAACTCATATATTATATAGATTCATTACACACAGAGTGATCTATTTCAAGAGTGTTTTTTTATTTTATTTTTTAATGATGAAAAGTATGTCCAGTAAATGCACTCCATACTTGGTTGGGGCTCCTTTTGCAAGAATGACTGCATCAATGCGGCGTGGCATGGAGGCGATCAGCCTGTGGCACTGCAGAGGTATTATGGCGCCCAGGTTGCTTTGATAGCGGCCTTCAGCTCGTCTGCATTGTTGGGTCTGGTGTCTCTCATCTTTCATAGATTCTCGATGAGGTTTATATCAGGCGACTTTGCTGACCAATCAAACACAGTGATACTGTGGTATTACACCAGGAATTGGTACTTTTGGCAGTGTGGACAGGTGCCAAGTACTGCTGGAAAATGAATTCAGCATCTCTATAAAGCTTGTCAGCTGAGGGAAGCATGAAGTGCTCTTAAATTTCCTGGTAGACGGCTTCACTGACTTTGGACTTAACGTAACACAGTGGACCAATACCAGCAGATACCCTATGGTGCGCTATTTATCTGTTTTTACAGTTATATTTTGCCCACATTATTGAAGTTCAACACCAGCAAATGGCATGGCTCCCCAAATCATCACTGAATGTGGAAACATCACACTGGACCGCAAGCAACTTTTTGTGTGCCTCTCCACTCTTCCTCCACACTCTGACACCTTGATTTCAAAATGAAATGCAAAATTTATTTTCATCTTAAAACAGGAGCAACAGACCAGTCCTTTTTCTTCTGAGCCCAAGTAAGACAATTCTGCGCCGCCGGTCACGCCCTTGCTCCCATGGCAACCTTAAGCGGGGAGGACCCAGCGCGCTCTCTGCTGCCCCCTTAGGCAACGAGCAGAGAGGGGGATTTGAGCGCTGGCGAATTATAAGCCAGCGCTCAGTGTGTATTAATTCCCCTTAGGCAACAAGCAGGTAGGGGGGTTTTGATGATTATTATAATTAGGGTCATGTGACGCTGGCCATGTCACGTGACCCACCTGGAGGAAGAGCGTACATAGAAATCATTGGGCCCCATAGCAAGAATCTGAATTGGGCCCCCTAACTCCGCCCAGTTCAACCCCTGGCCCATCCCACCTCCTGCCCTGGCTCCTCCCCTGCCACAGCCCCTTTTGCTGCAAAAGGAAAGGCCGTAGGAACAAAACCCGTGGAATTTTTTTCTGCTTACCACTACATTGTATAGGGCACTGGGGCAGCCACAAGGAGACGTTATACCATATGGGGCATTGGGACAACCACAAGGAGACGTTATACCATATGGGGCACTGGAGCAGCCACAAGGAGACGTTATACCATATGAGGCAGCCACAAGGAGATGTTATACTGTATGGGGCAGCCACAAGGAGATGTTATACTGTATGGGGCAGCCTCATGTGTGCTGACCACTTCTATGAAGTCACAAAATACCGTATTTTTTCATATCAGATCCCCCATAAATATCAGGACATCACATCAGCCCTTCATGTCAGACCCCCATCAGACCCCAATTCAGCTTTTTCAGACCCCCGTCAGACCTCAGATCAGCCCACTCCTCCCCATCAGACCTCAAGTTAGCCCAATCAACCCCTATCAGACCTCAGATCAGCCCACTCAACCCCTATCAGACCTCAAATTAGCCCCCTTCAGACCTCAGATCAGCCCACTCATCCCCCATCAGACCTCAAATTAGCCCCCTTCAGACCTCAGATCAGCCCACCCAGCCCCCATTATACCTCTAATTAGCCCCCATCAAACCTCAGATCAGCCCCATAAAACTAAAATAAAAAACTTCTCTTACCTTTCCTGCACCATGGCTCCGCTCCGGCGCTCCTCTGTCTTGCCCTGCCGGCGCTGCACTGTCACCTGACTGCGTGCAGCGTCGGGTCATAGTGCGCGCACTACATCCTGGCGCTGTACGGGGTCAGGACAGTGCAGCACCAGGAGGAGAAGATAATGGATTGCCGGACCAGGAGCGGAGCCGCAGGCACAGGAGGGTGGATGGAAGCGCTCACTACTATTCGCTTTATAAGACGAACGGCCATTTTACCCCTACTTTTGGGGGGGAAAAGTGTGTCTTATAAAGCGAAAAATACGGTACTGCAGTTATTAAGAAACAGCGATACTTCCATGCCCTACGGGCCCCTCTGCGCCGCGGGCCCCATAGCAGTGGCGTGGTCTGCCTATATTGGCGGTACGCCACTGCCTGGAGGGTTATTTAAACAGGCAACCTGCTGGCCACAGTTTGCCTGTGATTGTGCTAGTTTTCCATATCGTGACTACAGTGTTTTTGGACTTTGGCTTACGTATTTTGACTTTGCTTCTGCTCTCTCCCCTGGTTTTGATGTAACTTCCTAATACGACTTTGGCTTGCTGACCCTCCAATATTGTGTTTGTGTTCTGTCTTTGTTTGTTGTATTTTCCTCTTGTTCCCCTTCCCTTTACACCCCAGCACTTATTCAGGCTAGGGATTGCGCCCAGTTACGTGCCGTTGCCTAGGCCATGTTTAAGTAGGCAGGGACAGAGGTTGGGGCTCAAGTCAGGGCTCACTATTCCCATACGTGACACCTAATTCATAGCAAAATGCAATGAAGGAAACACGTGATGGCATGGTTCCGTTCATTGTATTTCTGTCCATATTAAATAAAGTTATCTTATCTGGTAATAGGGGTTATCCAAAGAAAGTTCTAGCAGCCGCGGGAGGCAATGGTAAGAGTGCGTTCTTGCCGCTGAAAACCAACTGTGCAGACCTGCTATATCTGCCTACATGGAAGAATTGATATACACAGCGGAGGGGTGAAGATCTACTGAGAAGATGCATGTCCGAGGAACCATACCCTCCAGATAAAACTCCTGGATCCTCTCATTTCGTTTCCTGCGCAGTCAAAAGCATGAGCCCAGAGCGAATCGATTTATCAGACTTCGCTGGTGCAAGTGTTTCCACAATCAGGAAACAAAGACCGGATAATATATACTCTTCCTCCACATCATAAAGAAAAATTAGAAGAACCGGACAGAACAGAAGATCTGATATCTGAGATGACATCAATGCTTGGCTCTCGTCAGGAGGGTGACCTGCGCACCTTCACTCCTCATGAATTTCTGTCTACATCTAATAAAATTAATATAATTAGCTAATTAGATTTCACAGCCAATAAGAGCAGGCCAGATAGTCCTGCATTGACCAATATCTGGTCAGCTCATTGCCAAACAAAACTAGACCCAATTTCAGACATCATGCCTCATATTATCCAAACAAAATAGGTGAGCATCTAATTCATGCCAACTGCACTTCTGCAAAACCAGATTGAGTTAATAGTGATGGTATGAAAGCCTAAAAGGCCATGATTTGTCAGAAATCCCCACTAGGTTATTACCTATCTTCAACCATTGAAGAAAAAAGTTAAGTTGCTATCCAAACAGAATGATAGCTGAACTATTATTTGATGGTTCCACAAATGGTTTCTGGTTCTTTAAGGGTTTATAACCTCAAATCTGTTAAAAATAATTTGCACATTGTTAAAGAAAACATTTTTAAAGAGATCACGTTGTGTAGAGCAGCAGGGCCTTCTTCTCCCCACTTTTATTAATTTTTCTTTGTCTCCACTTGGTTTAGTCCCTAAAAAAGAAAATAATTCTTTTTTTCATTTGATCCACCATTTGACAAATCCCTCTAAGAATTCATTAAACGATGAAATAGATAAAAATATTGCATCAGTCTCTTATGCATCATTTGATTTAGCACTGAAAATATTAAAAGAAGTTGGTCCTAATGCTCTATTGGCCAAAACCGATATAAAATGGGTGTTTAGATTATTACCTATTCATCCTACCGGTTTAAACTCATTGGGTTTTCAATTTGATGGGTTGTACTATTTTGATAAAGCATTACCCATGGGATTTACATGATCCTGTTTCTACTTTTCTACAGTGGGTATTAGAACAGCAGCCTAGTGTTGGCAGAATAATCCCTTATCTGGATGACATTTTATTTATTGGGAAAACAAATCTGATGATTGTTTATCTTTATAAGCAAATTTATATGCATGTCTGATAAATTTAACATTCCTCTTGCAAAAACATTTTTTCCTACTCATTCCTTGACTTTTTTTGGGCTTAATAATAGATACAGTCAAGATGGAACTTAGCATCCCGACATTAAAAATCTATTACCAACACTAACTAAAAGAAACAAAACATTAAAATAACTTCAATCTCTTTTAGGCTCTCTTAACTTTATGTCTAGGGTAATCCCCACCAGTAGAGTCTTTTCTGAACATTTATATGCTGCAACTAAAGGCAAAACATCACCTTAAAGGAGGACCTCAAAATTTGGTCAGAATTCTTGGTCACTTTTAATGGAAACACCATCTGGAAATAAGAATTTGTTGATTCAGATGCTTTAAAACTATATACTGATGCTGCTGGTTCAGTTGGATATGGAGCATTTTTTTATTCTACTGTAAATGGTCTGCAGAAATTTGGCCCAACAAATGGAAAACCAATGGTCTAACTGGTAACATTGTCTTAACTGAACTTTTTATAGCTCTGGTTGCATTACACATTTGGAAAATAAACTTCAGTAACAAAGTCCGTTTTTTCTCCGATAACAAAGGAGTGGTGTTCGCAATCATCTGTTCAGCATCTAAGTCTGAACCAGTTATAAAATGACTTCGGGAATTGGTATTGGCTTGCTTCGGGAAGGAATTTTTCCCCCTAAAGTGAGAAAAATTGGCTTCTACCTCACAGGGCTTTTTTTGCCTTCCTCTGGATCAACTTGTAGGAAAACAGGCTGAACTGGATGGACAGATGTCTTTTTTTGGCCTTACAAACTATGTTACTATGTTAATGAACAACATTAGGCTTAAAGCAAAATATGGAAAAAGTAATTCAATAGCCGATTCTTTGTCCCACCAGAAATTGGAATACTTCTGGCAACTAGTTCCAGATGCAGCTACAGAGAACTCCCCATGTCCCCTTCACCTCTGGGATTTAATGTGGTGGCAAATACATGGGCGGCTTGCTCCACAGCATCGAAACTATGGACATATTTTTGTGACCTCCACAAAATAGATAAGTTCAGTCATAAAATTAGTAATATGCTAAAATTTATATTGGAATTGATTGGAAAAAATAAGTCTATAAAGAAACCTGGTCACATGACCCTTATCAGCCAATAGAAGCTCGCAGGCTGTTAGTCTCAACAAACGCACTGTTCCATACCAGGTTTCCATAACAACCCAGCCATTTTCCTTCACTGCTGTAGGTGCAGCTTTAAAGGGGCAGAGCTCTGTGAATGACACTATTAAAGGGGTATTCTGGTTACCATAAATATAACTTATGTTTTAAACTAATTTATCATCAATCATTACCTAATATAATGTAAATTGCACATATTTACCATTCAGTATTAATAAAAGATGTTTTCTTCCACTGCTACCCACTGTATTTCCTCAAAAATTACCATGGCATTGACCTGTAATTCAGGCCACCCTCAAAATAAGGACTTAAAGGCCCCACCCCCAGGTCCCACTAATCCACGCCCCGACTCGTTCAAGCCACACACCCTTCCACTCCGCAGCCGACAGGGATTGAAAAAATAAAGGTAAAAATCACCTGTCAGCTGCAGGGGTGGGAGGGAGGGTGACTTTCTCCCTGCAGCTCATGCTCAGACTGCATAGTGCTGCTGTCTGAGAGTGATCTGTTCAAAAGGACATCCCTCTGTCCATTCAGGCCCTGCGCCGGACGGAGGACATGGAGTCTGAAAGCCGGACTATCCGGCCTAAAATCGGACCTCTGGCCACCCTAGGGGCAGGCTGATGTTAGGGTGGCCAGAGGTCCGGTTTAAGGCTGGATAGTCCGGTTTTCAGGCTCCCTGTACTTTGTCCGGCGCAGTGCTTGGACGGACGCAGGGATGTCCACCCTTTCAGTAGCACACACTCACACAGCTTCTCCTCTGTGTCTTCACTGAGCCAGGAGGTGCGGCCTCATGTTTAGGGTGTGGCTTCATTGGGACTGGGGCATGGCTTCACGTTTGTGGGGCATGGCCGGTGAGATATGGCTTTCTGGGGTGAAGACAGTGGCCACCCTAGCTACTGTGGAGATCACAGTTAAAGTGGAGGGCGCTGTGGATGTTACTGTTAAGGGGCGGGCACTGTAGAGGTCACTCTCTATCTTTTAACAACGCACACACAAAGATTAAATGAAATGGATGAAATATACCCGGGCGAAGCCAGGTCCTTCTGCTAGTATACAGTACAGACCAAAAGTTTAAACACACCTTCTCATTTAAAGAGTTTTCTGTATTTTCATGACTATGAAAATTGTAGATTCACACTGAAGGCATCAAAACTATGAATTAACACATGTGGAATTATATACAAAAAAGTGTGTAACAACTGAAAATATGTCTTATATTCTAGGTTCTTCAAAGTAGCCACCTTTTGCTTTGATTACTGCTTTGCACACTCTTGGCATTCTCTTGATGAGCTTCAAGAGGTAGTCACCTGAAATGGTATTCCAACAGTCTTGAAGGAGTTCCCTGAGATGCTTAGCACTTGTTGGCCCTTTTGCCTTCACTCTGCGGTCCAGCTCACCCCAAACCATCTCGATTGGGTTCAGGTCTGGTGACTGTGGAGGCCAGGTCATCTGGCGTAGCACTCCATCACTCTCCTTCTTGGTCAAATAGCCCTTACACAGCCTGAAGGTGTGTTTCGGGTCATTGTCCTGTTGATAAATAAATGATGGTCCAACTAAACGCAAACCGGATGGAATAGCAGGCAGCTGCAAGATGCTGTGGTAGCCATGCTGGTTCAGTATGCCTTCAATTTTGAATAAATCCCCAACAGTGTCACCAGCAAAGCACCCCCACACCATCACACCTCCTCCTCCATGCTTCATGGTGGGAACCAGGCATGTAGAGTCCATCCGTTCACCTTTTCTGTGTCGCACAAAGACACGGTGGTTGGAACCAAAGATCTCAAATTTGGACTCATCAGACCAAAGCACAGATTTCCACTGGTCTAATGTCCATTTCTTGTGTTATTTAGCCCAAACAAGTCTCTTCTGCTTGTTGCCTGTCCTTAGCAGTGGTTTCCTAGCAGCTATTTTGCCATGAAGGCCTGCTGCACACAGTCTCCTCTTAACAGTTGTTGTAGAGATGTGTCTGCTGCTAGAACTCTGTGTGGCATTGACCTGGTCTCTAATCTGAGCTGCTGTTAACCTGAGATTTCTGAGGCTGGTGACTTGGATGAACTTATCCTCCGCAGCAGAGGTGACTCTTGGTATTCCTTTCCTGGGGCGGTCCTCATGTGAGCCAGTTTCTTTGTAGCGCTTGATGGTTTTTGCGACTGCACATGGGGACACTTTCAAAGTTTTCCCAATTTTTCGGACTGACTGACCTATATTTCTTAATGAAACCCCATTTATAAGGCAAGAAATCCCACTTATTAAACCTGACAGGGCACACCTGTGAAGTGAAAACCATTTAAGGTGAATACCTCTTGAAGCTCATCAAGAGAATGCCAAGAGTGTGCAAAGCAGTAATCAAAGCAAAAGGTGGCTACTTTGAAGAACCTAGAATATAAGACATATTTTCAGTTGTTTTACACTTTTTTGTTAAGTATATAATTCCACATGTGTTAATTCATAGTTTTGATGCCTTCCGTGTGAATCTACAATTTTCATAGTTATGAAAATACAGAAAACTCTTTGAATGAGAAGGTGTGTCCAAACTTTTGGTCTGTACTGTATATGTAAAGTCTTAGCTGGAATATCTTTCTTTTTCAAAATTCAAGGTTTCAAGTCAGTTCGATCTAACTTCATTATAAGCCAAATGCTAAAATGTCTAAAAAAGAAGTCTACATTGAAAGAAAGCACTAGGCCAATATCACTAGACATATTATTCAAAATTTACTCTTGCTTATGAAACAAAATTATTCCACACTGTTTTCTTAAAGGGGGTTGTCTCACAGTAAGTGGCATTTATTATGTAAAGAATGTTACTACAAGCCACTCAGTAGTGGTCGTGCTTACACAATATAAGAAAAAACACCATTCTACTGTATGTGCGCTCCCATGGTCCCGGCCACCAGAGAGGCTGATGCTTTTTCCTATAGCGTGCAAGCACGACCACCACTGATGGATTGCAGGGTGGTCATAACCATGGAAACGAGCAGTGTATAATGTGATGGAAAATGAATCCAGCTAGCAAAGAAAGCAATATGGACAATCACAATACACACCAATTCTTATATCCAACCTCATTTTGAACGAGTCATCTCTTAAACTCTTTATTAAAAGTCAAAAACTAGCCAAATCTGCAAAGGTCATTGGATCACATTAAAAGCCCATAGTAATTCTTTGCCTGGTTTCAGCTATGTGTAACACTGAGACCAAATACTCATGGCTCCTTATTTCTCATGTTGATTTATCTCCAATTACAAGATTTCTATTTAATGCAATATTTAAAAAAAAGTTCATATTAAAAAAAATTCTCATATTCTGAGATACCGACTTCTGATTTTCCATAATCATCAACATTGAGATGCATTAGTATGAAGTAAAACATTTTTGTTTAAGAGGGTTGTGCAGTAGCTTAATATTGATGAGCTATCCTCAGGATAGGTCTTCAATGTCAGATTGGCAGGAGTCCAACTACCAGCACCGATCAGCTGTTTGAACTAATCAATTTTTCTTAAAATGGAGGTAAAAAAACAACACAAAACATACACGCCTCATTCATTTGATCGTGGAGAGGCCATCACAGCTATCTTGATTGAAGAAAATGTGCCAATTATCTCTCATGCTGACGTGACAACATTACCACATCATCAAGCTGGGCAGGCGTGGTGACAGCATCACGTCAGCGTGAGATAGAATTGGCATGTTTTCTTCAATCAAGAAGGCTGTGACGGCCTCTCCACAATCAAAATGGATGAGGTATGAATATGTTTTTTTTGTTTTATCCTCTGATAAGGATGCCGCAATCAGTGTTGAATGCGGCATCTTAGGGTTTAAATGACTGGTAAAGGGGGGAGGGGAGCACAATCCCTGTTCTCCATCAGTGCACCTGCTCCATACAATAGAATGCGATTCGATAAGAAGTAATCCACAACAAATCAAATTTATTGTCGAAGTTTGACGAAGCAGCCAAATTGAATTTTTGAAACTCGCTGTTCATCGCTAAGCAAGAGAGCTGCAACTAGTGTTGAGCAGTACATCTCCTATACAAGGCTCAGGCTATGGTGTAAAATAAAAAACCCCGCATCAGTGAGACCATAGCTGGAGTATCCACAAGAAGGGGCGGACTGGCCATAGACCCCACAGGGCCACCCAAGTCCTGCTCACTGCTGCTGGTTGGGTACATACTGCTGGGGGAACGATAAAGGAAATCCAGGAAACATGCTAAGGGTAAAGAAATTTTCTGGGGAGGTATTTTGTGTTGTATTGGAATATTTGGTTCTGTGGGATAGTATTGTGTGCTACATTATGGTATTACTGTCCCCAGTGGCTTAACTACAACTAACTGGGCCCCACAGCAAATTTTTGAACAGGGCCCCCCGAGAAACTTCTTCACAACCCCCAACTCACATGCAACCCTCACTCTTGTGGCTAGTCAAGATTGAGCTCTCCCGGACAAGGCCTGACAGCCGCTCCATCCGTTTCCTATAGTGTCACTGTACATAATGTCATTGTATAATACTGTTGAGGGGGCCCTGACAATAAAATCTTTTAGTCTCCCTCTTGAGGGGCCCCCTTGTGGGTCTGGGCCCCAAAGCAGCTGCTTCCCCTACTTCCCCTATAGCTATGCCCCTGACTGTCCCTGCCAACTTGTGCCGGCCCTATCTACTTGTGTTGCCCACCTTCTGTTAATTTGGATCCTTCTACAACATTGGGGGTCACTTTTAGGTTTCTATCCAGGGCCACTTTGAGTTCCCAGTCCACCGTTATCATGGGAATATTTTTGATATCGCCCAACCATGAATCATAGAAAGCATGAACCAATAAAACTTAACTTTTAATATACATATGTTATAAAAAGTGCCCAAAAGTTGCAACTATTATATAGAAGAAAACCCAGAAAATAACGCTGCTAAGATATCAAATATACACTATAGAGCAAGGGGAATATTAAATAAACCATAGTTATTGCTGACTCCTTGGTGGTAGGTGCCCTCTGCCCCAGTACCTATGCCTTAAAATGCCCCTATTTGCCCTAGCAAAAGTATAAAGTGAAATTAACACTCTAAGTACAATGATTTTAGGGAACTAGGAGAGAAGCTCAAGTCCAGGACCTCCAAGGTAGTGTTTTCAGAAATACTACCGGTGCCACGAGCGTCACTAGAGAGACAACGGGAGATTAGGGAGTTAAATAAGTGGCTCAGAGGCTGGTGCAGGAAGGAAGGGTTTGGGTTCATGGAGAACTGGGCCGACTTCTCTGTCGGCTACAGACTCTACAGTAGGGACGGGCTGCACCTTAATGGGGAGGGTGCAACTGCCCTGGGGGAAAAAATGGTTAGACGGCTGGAGGAGCTTTTAAACTAGGATCTGGGGGGAGGGTGGGGGGTAATACTAATAAGGGGTAGATAGTGTAATATTCTCTATAGGGTTACAGCACACATCCACTCTAGGCCAAAATTGGGTGCACGTCTTATTCGGACCCTTGCTTCACCCCAAGGATACAGTCTTAGTATTTCAATAGGTAAGTAGACAGCACTCCATAGGTTTTAGTGCAATGTGAATTTTATTCCATTTCAGCCGGACATTATGCACAACATGAGCAACGTTTCGGGCTGACAAGGCCCTTCATCAGGCATAGAAGTGTTGTAGCAGCGTGTGTGAGGTCGGCCATGGCCGACCTCACACACGCTGCTACAACACTTCTATGCCTGATGAAGGGCCTTGTCAGCCCGAAACGTTGCTCATGTTGTGCATAATGTCCGGCTGAAATGGAATAAAATTCACATTGCACTAAAACCTATGGAGTGCTGTCTACTTACCTATTGAAATACTAAGGGGTAGATAGTGTAGATAGAGAGTGGGTCATAGTCGGGGAGAGTGGGGGGTTAGTGGGGGTTGGGATTAGTGAGGAATGTAGGGAGAATATTGGGCAAAACATCAACCAAAGTAACCCAAAAACCCCGGATATTCACTTCACAGGTAATAGTAATTTAAAAAGGAGGGTAAAAAATATACATAGACCTCTTAAGTGTATGTACACTAATGCCAGAAGCCTGACTAATAAAATTGGTGAACTGGAATTAGTGATGTGTGAGGAGGACTATGACATAGTGGGAATAACTGAGACATGGCTGGATGATACCTATGACTGGGCAGTTAACATACAGGGTTACAGTCTTTTTAGAAAGGATCGCCAAAACCGGAGAGGGGGAGGGGTCTGCCTTTATGTAAAGTCCTGTCTAAAGCCCACACTGCGGGAAGATATAAGTGAGGGACATGAAGATGTGGAGTCACTGTGGGTAGAAATAAATGGAGCCAAAAACAATAATAAAATACTAATAGGAGTATTATAAACCCCGTAGTATACCAGAGCCCATAGAAAATCTGCTTCTAAACGAAATAGACAAGGTGGCAAATCATAATGAGGTCGTTATTATGGGGGATTTCAACTACCCAGATATAGACTGGAAAACTGAAACCTGTATATCTCATAAAGGAAACAGGTTCTTGGAAATAACCAAAGACAATTACCTTTCCCAACTGGTTCAGGACCCGACTAGAGGGACGGCCATACTGGACTTAGTATTAACCAATAGACCTGACAGAACAACAGATGTGCAGGTCGGGGGACACCTGGGAAATAGTGACCATCATATAATAACCTTCCAATTGTCATTCAAAAGAGCGTTTCTTCAGGGAGGAACAAAAATACCCAACTTCAAAAAAGCTAAATTTAGCCAACTAAGAGAGGCCATAGGCCTAACTAACTGGGACAAAGTCCTCAAAAATAAAAATACAGCCACAAAATGGGATATTTTTAAAAGCATCCTAATATCTAATTGTGAGAGGTACATACCATATAGGAATAAAATAATAAGAAACAAGAAAAAACCAATGTGGATAAATAGAACTGTAAAGAAAGCAATAAATGACAAAAAGAAAGCATTTAAATCACTAAAACAGGAGGGGAGCGAGGAAGCATTGAAAAACTACAAGGAAAAAAATAGAATATGTAAAAGACAAATAAAAACAGCCAAACTAGAGACCGAGAGATTAATCGCCAAAGAAAGTAAAACTAACCCTAAAATGTTCTTTAATTATATGAATGGTAAAAAGTATAAACCTGAAGGTGTCGGCCCCTTACAGAGTAATGAGGGGGGAGTTGCAGAGAGCGATGAGGAGAAAGCAAAGCTACTAAATATCTTTTTCTCCACTGTATTCACTGAGGAAAATAAACTGTCAGATGAAATGCAGAATATAAAAGTAAATTCCCCATTAAAAGTGCCCTGTCTGACCCAGGAAGAAGTAGAGCTGCGTCTTAAAAAGATTAAAATAGACAAATCGCCAGGACCGGATGGCATACACCCCCGTATCCTAAGAGAATTAAGTAATGTCATCGCCAGACCCTTATTTCTGATATTTAAGGACTCTATACTGACAGGGAGTGTTCCACAGGATTGGCACATAGCAAATGTGGTGCCAATATTCAAAAAGGGTCCAAAAACAGAGCCCGGGAACTATAGGCCGGTAAGTTTAACATCAGTCGTGGTTAAACTGTTTGAGGGTTTTCTAAGAGATGCTATCTTGGAGTACCTCAATGAAAATAAGCAAATTACTCCATATCAGCATGGCTTCATGAGGGATCGGTCATGTCAAACCAATTTAATCAGTTTCTATGAGGAGGTAAGTTCTAGACTGGACCGCAGCGAATCGATGGATGTCGTATATCTGGACTTCTCCAAAGCATTTGACACTGTACCACATAAAAGGTTAGTATACAAGATGAGAATGCTTGGCCTGGGAGAAAATGTCTGTATGTGGGTAAGTAACTGGCTCAGTGATAGAAAACAGAGGGTGTTTATTAATGGTACATACTCAGATTGGGTCACTGTAACTAGTGGGGTACCACAGGGGTCAGTATTGGGCCCTATTCTCTTCAATATATTTATTAATGATCTTGTAGAAGGCTTGCACAGTAAAATATCAATTTTTGCAGATGACACTAAACTGTGTAAAGTAATTAACACAGAAGAGGACAGTACACTGCTACAGATGGATCTGGATAGACTGGAGGCTTGGGCAGAGAAGTGGCAGATGAGGTTTAACACTGAGAAATGTAAAGTTATGCATATGGGAAGGAATAATGCAAGTCACCAGTACATACTAAATGGTAAAATATTGGGTAACTCTGACATAGAAAAGGACCTAGGAATTTTAGTGAACAGAAATCTAAGCTGCAGAAACCAGTGTCAGACAGCTGCTGCCAAGGCCAATAAGATAATGGGCTGCATCAAAAGAGGCATAGATGCCCGTGATGAGAACATAGTCCTGCCACTTTACAAATCACTAGTCAGACCACACATGGAGTACTGTGTACAGTTCTGGGCTCCTGTGAACAAGGCAGACATAGCAGAGCTGGAGAGGGTTCAGAGGAGGGCAACTAAAGTAATAACTGGAATGGGTGGACTACAGTACCCAGAAAGATTATCAACATTAGGCTTATTCACTTTAGAAAAAAGACGACTGAGGGGAGATCTAATAACTATGTATAAATATATCAGAGGTCAGTACAGAGATCTCTCCCACAATCTATTTATTCCCAGGACTGTGACTGTGACGAGGGGCCATCCTCTGCGTCTGGAGGAAAGAAGGGTTGTACACAAACATAGAAGAGGATTCTTTACGGTAAGAGCAGTGAGACTATGGAACTCTCTGCCTGAGGAGGTGGTGATGGTAAGTTCACTAAAAGAGTTCAAGAGGGGCCTGGATGTATTTTTGGAGGGTAATAATATTACAGGTTATAGTTACTAGAGATGGGTCGTTGATCCAGGGAGTAATTCTGATTGCCTGATTGGAGTCGGGAAGGAATTTTTTTCCCTAAAGTGGGGAAAACTGGCTTCTACCTCACAGGGTTTTTTTTGCCTTCCTATGGATCAACTTGTAGGAAAACAGGCCGAACTGGATGGACAGATGTCTTTTTTCGGCCTTATAAACTATGTTACTATGTTACTAATCGCGAAGCATTTCCCCAAATAACATTTTCACAAATGGTTCATCAGGGGACACATAGAGGGCAACATAAACATAATAATGTGGTCATGGTAATGAAGCAATAATACAGACACCCACAAAAAAATGATAAAATCCCATCTTAAAGCATAGCTGAGATTCGATAAATGCGCAGGAATACAGATGTAACTAGATACGGTCCAAAGGACCACTCACGTGCGCCAATCAATTCAAGTAAAGGGGGGTCTCCTGTGAGCAAGAGAGCAGCTGAACCATAGCCATCGCCCAACCATAGCTGCGACCCCTTCAAACAGCTGATTGGAGTCTGGAATCAGACCTCTGCTGATCTGAACTATCCTGAGGATGGGTCATCAATATTAAACAACCCCACAAACCCTTTAAACTCAGAAGCTGAAAAACGTTTTTCCGGTTTCAGGATATTAATGGGCTATCCTCAAGAGAGGCCATCAATATCAGATCAAGATGAAGCTCCTATACTCCACTGCTTTTAAGTAGGTGGTCTGCAGGTAGGCAGACCAATGTGAACAATGAAGTGGCAGTGGCTATTGGCACGAGCACCATGGCTCCTTCAAACAGGTGATCAATGGGGGGGGGGGCTGAGATTCAGACGCTCACCCATTAGATATTGAGGATAGGACTACTGAATTCATCCTAGAATTTTGCAGTTCATACTGCAGCATGGACAGTAGGGGGCAGTGTTACATGACAAATATCTACCACAACCTTTATCAGAACAGTAATTACAGTAATGTCATCACATGTTTAAAACAAACCTATAGGAAGACAAAATCAGTCATCTACAATAATTATCTAGTAGTACATTTTGAAAGTAAGGTACAAATTAGACTGTTTAGAAATTATAGACACATACAATTTAAGGAAAATATTATTTAGACAAGCAGGTATGATTAGATCTCGCCTACTACATAAGGGGAGAAAAATGAGAATTTGGCCATCGATTTTTTTTCCCTGCGTAAATATCTAAAATATCTAAAAGCCATGGGCATATGTCACATTGATAGAAGCTGGAGGGCAGGACGTGTCATCAAAATAAGCAGTACAGGGTGTTATACAAGCCACCAGAAGATCACCTGTTAAAGTCCACTTGTAGGACAAGTAAATGGCTTGAAAAAGTTTTATTAAAAGAAAAATCTGAGCAAAAAAAAAAGCTTTTCAAATGAGAACATTAAAAAATAAAATTCCCTCCACATATTGTGTATCACCATGTGGGTAACCACCTGCACTACACAATTATCATGTAATTTATCTTGCACAGTGAAAGTCAGAATTGCTGTTTTTTGCAGATTCTCTGCCAAAAAAACTGAACAAAAAGTGATCAAAAAAGATCATGTACCCCAAAATGATTCCAATGAAAACTAAAGGTTGTCCTGCAAAAATAAAGCCCCCACCGAGCTCTGTAGAACAGAAAATAAAAAAGTTATGGGTCTTGGGAGGCTACGATGAAAACATTTTCGTTTTGTTTTTAAAAAGGGTCATTTTGCAAAAGTAGTAAAACCATAATAAAAAAAAACCATATGTATTTAGTATCACTGTAATCATACTGACCTAGAGAGTAAAGTTATAATTTTATTTATTTCAAAAAATGAAAGCAGCAAAATATATAAGCATAAAAACTCAGTGGCAGTATTTCTGTACCCCACCCCCAAAGAGTTAATAAAAGTTAATCAGTGAGTTATGTGTGCCACAAAATGGTGCCATTAAAAACTGCAACTTGTCCCGTAAAAGTGCATCTGTAAGTGCATGTAGACATGAGCACAAAAGATTCCTGCAGTTATCGGCAATACTAGATCTAATGGGGGAGATTTATCAAACTGCTGTAAAGTAGAATTGGCTTAGTTGCCCATAGCAACCAATCAGATTCCTCCTTTTATTTTCCAAAGAAGCTCTGAAAAAATGAAAGGTGGAATCTGATTGGTTGCTATGGACAAATACGCCCAGGGGCGGATTAGGAACTTAAAGTGGCCCTGGAAAAAAACCCGTTTTGTAGTCAGGTCCAAATTGATAGAAGGCAGGGCCAACAATACCATATTGTGGCACATTATACCACCCCAACAGAGCCAAATACCACAGTCCATCACAAAATACTGCCAGCAGCACAAAATACCTCACCAAAAACTTCCACTGGGAGACTATGAGGAGAGCCCAGTTGGCCCACTGGGCATCGGCCCACCGGGAAATTTCCCTGTAAGGTCTATGGCCAATCCGCCCCTGAATACGCCAGTTTTCCTTTACACCAGTTTTGATAAATCTCCCCCAATGTGTGTCTCTGTTGGTACAAGCCTCTTATTGCTATGTATACAGTAGGACTACTATAAAGGGTTAACTAAAGCTAACCTGGTTAATGCAATGTTATCAAGTTGAATGCTGTGATTTATTGTGTTCTATGTGTACTTAATAGTAATGTATAGACAACCAAACAGTTAACAAATTAGCAGACTGCTTAGGTTACCAGGGTGATGGACTGGTTCCGCTCCCTGGTTAGGTTGACGAGTCTAGTCTGAGGACAGCTACAGGAAGGAAGTGTGTAAGAAAGAGTTCCTGCAGACCAGGCCTAAGTTCAGAGAGCCTCTGAGGCTGCAGCTGCCTAAGGCCAAGTTCTCACTTCAGTTAGGCTAGTTTCACACTAGCGTTTATATATTCCGGTATTGAGCTCCGTCATAGGGGCTCAATACCGGAATAAAACGCTTCAGTTTTGTCCCCATTCATTGTCAATGGGGACAAAACTGAACTGAAGACAACGGAATGCTCCTGAAAGCATTCCGTTCAGTCTTCAGACCGGAGAGCAAACCGCAGCATGCTGCGGTTTGCTCTCCGGTCCAGGCATCCGCACCTAAACGGATCCGGAATGACCCCCAATGCAAGTCAATGGGGACGGATCCGTTTGGTGTGGACACACTTGTAAACGGATCCGTCCTCCATTGACTTTCAATAGAGGTTATTCCGGATCCGTTTAAAAGCTAATACAACCAGATCCGGAATTACGGATCCACAAGGTTGTATTACTCAGTACGGATCCGGCTGGTCCCTTCACCCGCCGGATCCGTACTAACGATAGTGTGAAAGAGGCCTTATTGTGAGCCAAAACCAGTAGTGAAGCCTACTCAGAGATAAGGTCTTCATCTGTTCTATGCTTTTGACCTGCACCTGGTCTTGGTTGACAATACCTGATAGAAATAACTCACCAAATAACTGAAGTGTGAACTTGGCCTAAGAAGCAACTTCAATACCAGTGTCTCCCTGAGAGAAGGAGATAAGAACGTCTAAAACCTAACAGGCTGTGCAATCCTCAGACAGTAAGGTATTCTCCCATTCATACCATAAGAGACTTTGCAGCTGTAGAAAGGATTATTGCCTCCAGCACCTATAACACTTTGAGAAGAAATGGCCATCTGTGACTTAGATCTGCACTCCTCAGGCTGGGGACTGCAGAAGGGGTTTAGCAAGGACATAACTGCATGCCTGGAGTTCTGTTGAGAGACTGTAAAGTGTCTCCATACTTTTGGACCACTCTGTACTTTGGAACTGTGCCTTTTACTGTTGTATGTACCACTGCTCCCACCTTCGATTCAGTAGAAACTTTATTGATTGCAACCAATGGGCCTGGTTATCGAGTCCACCATACATCTGCTGTCCCCTAATCTTGCTCTTCTGCCTAACACCCATTTACCAAACATCAAGGACACCCCTTGCTCCAGGCAGAAGCTTCAAGAGCACGGTGTGCCCTGAGGGTAAGGGTGGGTCCTCCAGTCACTGCACAGCTCCAGGTGGAGCAAGGTACCGTGAACTGTGAGTACTGCTACCACGCTCATCGCCAATACCACTCCTCCCATCCTCCACTGCCCTCTCCTTGGTTGTATAACTGCCATCTACAGTCTCATTATTGATGATGAAGTGTGGTAAGATGTTGGTACATATGGTATATATGATTGCATATGCCCCGTTCACACTACTCCTCTGCACTGACGTGATTAAGACTGATGAAACTGTTGCTGCACTATTGGTGTGTTTGTTTGCTTGTGCTCACATTTCACCCCAGAACCATATACCTCAATGTGTCTGACCCTCTGACGACCTCTGGACTGTCTGATTATGTCTTTGTAACCCCACCTGCCCTTTTTGGAAAGGAAATTATGTCATCCAGTTTGCTCTTTTCTTCTTGCATGAATCAGATTGCACACACAAGGGTCTGATGGTAGCACAGCCTATTGTAACCATCTGGAAATATGTTATGTCACATGTGTAGGTATCAAGCCTCCCACGATCTCTATGTGCATGACACCCTTCTGTCTTTCATCACTTTAACTGAAAACGTAAAAAGAGCTTCTGCTTTCTCCCTGGGTCTTCATCCTGTCACTGATGGCTCACTGTCCTCCTGAATGACTGAACAATTCTAAGGAGCCTGCCAGAAAAGACTGCCGCAAGTGTGGAAGTATGCCTATCCTCGTCAGTGGGTGTCATCACACCCAAGGGGGCTAGTCACTAGTCATTGGGACTCTGAATATGTGGGGGTAGTCAGCCTCATCCCCCTGTTGCAAGTCTCTTTATCACACACACACCTGGTTTGGCCGAGCATGCATGTGTTCTAATAGGGAAAGGGAAATTAACCACTGCAGACATCTCTAGAGGGCGGCTTATCTCACTTGAAAACAAAAGGCTCAAGTATGTTGAAATCCAACTGTTATATTCTTCCTCACGCTGACATCTGCCATCAGGGAAGAGTCAAGAGGTCTCCATACACATTAGATGGTTGGCTGGCACCAGCAGAATTTGGGGCATTTAAAAGGGCATGCGCACTCAACTATTAATAAAAGTCTCGCTCCACTAACTTCTATGGGACTGCCGGTGATAACCGAGCCAGCACTCGATTTTCAGCAGTCCCACAGAATTGATTGGAGTGCAGGTGCACATGCACGGCTGCTTTTTGCTCACTTCAGGGTTGTGTTCTGGATATAGGTGTGGACCCCAGAGCTGGGACCAGCACCTATCTGACAATGGTAGCATATCCTAGTGGTCTGCAAACAACGGATCTGCAAAATAGCGACACCTTCCGTATGATTTCTGTATTTTTCTAATTCCCTTCACTAGAAATGACTATTCTCATCCGTAAGATGGACCAGAAAAGGAAATGATCTATAATTGGTGGAACGGCGACATGGATCTCCAAAAATAACGGATGTGTACATGCAGTGTCCCTACTGCAAATGGTAATGTGGTTGTATTTTATGCACTGTATGTCTCATAGACTGTGTATGAAGAGAGTAGGGGGTCCCTTGTTAATATTGCTGGGCAGGGCTGGCTCCACCCCTTCCTCTGAAGAAAGTGAGAGCAGTCTGGAGCAGATAGGAAAAAGAAGCAGCACCTTAGCTACAGACTTCCCTGTATATGGTAGGATTTAATAAGCTTCAAGGTCCCCTTCGTACTAAGAGAACTACCTGATCTGCAGAAAGTGAGGTCAGTCTGGAGCAGACAGGAAAAAGAAGCATCAGCAAAAGCATGGCAAAACAGCTTCCCCAGGTAAACATTGTGCACTGCGGATTACAAAAACAACTGTCATGCCAGCCCTTTAGGGAAGAAGTTACTGGATGCCTAGGCCGTGACTACAGAATTCCCTGCATGTGGTGGGATTTAATGAGCTTTAAGTTCCCCCTCATACTAAGAAAACAGCCAGATCACCTGTGCTACCGTACATTGAGGAGATATATATATAATGAGAGGATCAAGTTGCACTGCTAGTTGAGCTGGTTGTACTCATGAGAAACTGCACACAATATATGCCTGATATATTCAGTGCCTGTGTGAACCAACTACAAAACTGCCTCAGTAAAGCACAGTGAACTTGTTTTAACAAACCTTGCTCATCATTGACTCCCACTACAGGTAATTCTGCCTCGCACCTTAAAACATAGCACCGCCAAGGGCACCCCAAATCACCATCAAGCAGGAGAATCACAAAGGCAATGGAGTGTCCCAAAGGTAAAACAGGTGCACTGCATGGCCCAGGGGAGCATCAGTGTGGGTAACTACAACCTCCATTATTGCTACTGTCACTCCTCCCATCTGCTCCCTTCTCCTGTGCTCTCTGGGAAAAAAAAGTAGATAGCACGCAGCTGAAAAATACGTTTATGTGCATGAGGCTTCATTCACATTGGTGCTCTTTTTTTCCATTGTTCTTCTAGTCCCGTATTTTTATGGAATCTGCGACGGAGTCCCCAGCGGAAATGTGAACATGGCCTAAATAGATTTTATTTTTTTCTCGGAAGAGGAAAAAGGAAGAGCTTTGCAAGAGGAAATATGTGGTGTTCCATGTAAATGCTAGAGGAACTTGAGAGTGCTTATAATTACAACTTGCCTCTTCCTCGTGACCAAATCTTAGAGACACTAAAAGGAGAAGTAAATCTTACTTTGCTATCCTCTGTAATGGGGGCAGAGTAAGGATGACAAAAAGATCTCATAGATACAATATACACAGAAAGCCGGATACCTATGCAAATATATTGTTTTAGGGTCCATTCACACTACCGCAATTTTGCGGAGTAGATGCGGCCCCATTCATTTCAATGGGCAGCATTAGATCGCAGAGAGCCACGCATTCATGCTGCAGCTCTGCGAAAAAAGATAGAACATGTCCTATTCTTGTCCAATTGCGGACAAGAATAGGCATTCTGTATGGGGTGGCGGAAACTGCGGAACACACACTGGCCGGCATCCGTATTTTGTATATTGTTTCGTATCTGCGACAGCACGGCCGTCTGAATGGCCCCTTACTTAAAGCGGACCTGTCCCCTCTCCTGACAAGTCTATTTTAGTAACTACTTACATTCCCCATGTAATAACATTCCTGCAGCATCTTTTCTTATGTCTCTATGTTGTCCCGTTCCTTTATTATTCCTTTTATAAAGGTATGAATGAATTGCCAATATTCTGCAGTAAAGGTCTAGATGGGTTTTACCAGTTGGGGGTGTCTCCCGGCACAGTCTGACACTGGCAGCACTGATTGGATAGTGTCAGACTGTGCAAGGACACACCCCCAATTGGTAATATCAGTCTGAACCTTTATTGTAAACTGCTAGTAATTCATTCATTACTTCTTGTTCAATATTTTTTATTGAATTTTCAAGTATTTTTAAGTTAACAAAAGGTAAAGTACATATGAAATACACATCATACATATAAAATATGTGTAACTACAATAGACACTAATACTTATGTAAAGTGAGAAGAGGGCCTACGACCACGGCACACCAGGCTTCAGATGGTACATAATGTCCTCCTCCATTTCTCATGCATATTGTGATTCATATGTCAAAGAAATGGGAATCATTGAGAAAATAAAGAAAGAGACAAAGTGGGTAGGAAAGGTTGGAGAATACTAACAGTTAACTGACAATTAACTTAGGTCCTGCTATAAAGGTTTATATAGAATAACATTCTTCTTCACAAGATCGACTGTTGGTGTGGTACAGGAAATGTTAATGCATCAAGTAGAGGCATAAATTTGGAATTTATCCAAAGATCCCATTGTTTAGCGTACTTTTCCGTAGTCTGCCAACTTTTTGCTGCCATTTTTTCATGCCTGCAATTGATGTTAATTTTTCTAATGATCGTGTGTATTTCTAGTATAATGTCTGACTTGCTATAGATTGTAGAGTGGACGTTAGTGTTTGATGTATAATAGTTCTTTGGTGTAAAGCTTTATGGTTGATACCAAGTCTCAATAAGTAGAAATCAGGGCTAAAGGTAGTCGATATCCACAAAGGTTCAAATATTTGGGATTTTATATCTTCCCAGAGTTTTAGTATTTTCGGGATTTCCCAGAATATGTGTAAAATCGTTCCTATTTGTCCACAACCTCTCCAACATAAGTTTGAAGAATCACTATCTATTGTGGATAGTTTGTATGGTGTATAGTACCACCTGAAGATCAATTTTGCAAAGGAAAAGTAAGTCACATCATAGAGCCGTAAGAATAGATTCTCAAAAATTGTTCTTACATGGGGGTGCAAGTAATGTCTAAAACAGAGATGTCAGGAGTGGTTAAAGGCCCTCTATGAAAGGTATTGAATAAAGTATTATTGCTATATGCATGCAGTAAAAATAAATTATATATATCTACACAGCCCAAAAGTTTGGACACACCTTCTCATTCAAAGAGTTTTCTGTATTTTCATGACTATGAAAATTGTAGATTCACACTGAAGGCATCAAAACTATGAATTAACACATGTGGAATTATATACTTAACAAAAAAGTGTGAAACAACTGAAAATATGTCTTATATTCTAGGTTCTTCAAAGTAGCCACCTTTTGCTTTGATTACTGCTTTGCACACTCTTGGAATTCTCTTGATGAGCTTCAAGAGGTAGTCACCTGAAATGGTTTTCACTTCACAGGTGTGCCCTGTCAGGTTTAATAATTGTAATTTCTTGCCTTATAAATGGGGTTGGGACCATGAGTTGTGTTGGGCTGAAGTCAGGTGGATACACAGCTGATAGTCCTACTGAATAGACTGTTAGAATTTGTATTATGGCAAGAAAAAAGCAGCTAAGTAAAGAAAACGAGTGGCCATCATTACTTTAAGAAATGAAGGTCAGTCAGTCCGAAAAATTGGGAAAACTTTGAAAGTGTCGCCAAGTGCAGTCGCAAAAACCATCAAGCGCTACAAAGAAACTGGCTCACATGAGGACCGCCCCAGGAAAGGAAGACCAAGAGTCACCTCTGCTGCGGAGGATAAGTTCATCCGAGTCACCAGCCTCAGAAATCGCAGGTTAACAGCAGCTCAGATTAGAGACCAGGTCAATGCCACACAGAGTTCTAGCAGCGGACACATCTCTACGACAACTGTTAAAAGGAGACTGTGTACAGCAGGCCTACATGGTAAAATAGCTGCTAGGAAACCACTGCTAAGGACAGGCAACAAGCAGAAGAGACTTGTTTGGGCTAAAGAACACAAGGAATGGACATTAGACCAGTGGAAATCTGTGCTTTGGTCTGATGAGTCCAAATTTGAGATCTTTGGTTCCAACCACCGTGTCTTTGTGCGACGCAGAAAAGGTGAACGGATGGACTCTACATGCCTGGTTCCCACCGTGAAGCATAGAGGAGGAGGTGTGATGGTGTGGGGGTGCTTTGCTGGTGACACTGTTGGGGATTTATTCAAAATTGAAGGCATACTGAACCAGCATGGCTACCACAGCATCTTGCAGCGGCCTGCTATTCCATCCGGTTTGCGTTTAGTTGGACCATCATTTATTTATCAACAGTACAATGACCCGAAACACACCTTCAGGCTGTATAAGGGCTATTTGACCAAGAAGGAGAGTGATGGGGTGCTACGCCAGATGACCTGAACCCAATCGAGATGGTTTGGGGTGAGCTGGACCGCAGAGTGAAGGCAAAAGGGCCAACAAGTGCTAAGCATCTCTGGGAACTCCTTCAAGACTGTTGGAATACCATTTCAGGTAACTACCTCTTGAAGCTCATCAAGAGAATGCCAAGAGTGTACAAAGCAGTAATCAGAGCAAAAGGTGGCTACTTTGAAGAACCTAGAATATAAGACATATTTTCAGTTGTTTCACACCAACACTGGCATAGTGATCTCATAGAGAAGCTGGTGAAGTGGTCCAGACACCATTCAATCCTTCACTTCTGTATAGCTATATCTCTATCTAGACAGTGAAGAAGATATGAAGAAGGAAATTGTGGGGCATTGCATAATGCAGCGTTATATATTAGTGGATTCAGTGCGGCTGGGTGTGAGGGGCTATTTGCCTATGCACAGGAGGAAGGGATAAGCAAGAGTTAACTGTAGTGCACTTCTGGGAAACGCAGGTGACTGATTGTTACATGGGATGAGCTGCTGGCTGGCCACGGAAAGGGAGGAGACAAGTGCTCATTGACTAGACAACAGAGGTGAATTAAAAAGAGTAAGAATTACACCAGAGAGTAGCATTTTTTTATTGATATAATTAAAATAAAAGTGTGCATTTTATTAATTTCTGGGATAGCCCCTTTAATCTGTGCTGGTCCTGAGTAATAGTTCAGTAATAGTTCTACTAGTTGTTATTAGAACCAGTCCACAAGTAGCTCACAGACACTGCTTAAAGGGAGTCTGTCTAGAGATTTACATCTCCCTTTGCTTGGTACTGTACTTAGAGACATGTGCTCACATAGCTTTCTAGCTGTTGGTCACTTTTTGCTGCAGTGAAAAAAGACTCTGAAGTGGGATCACTCTCAGGGCACTTGCCAACTACCGTAATTTTCATATTAAATCAATATGCTGTGGGTCTCCACTGATTTAAAAAAAAACATGACATGCTGGGAGGGCCGTGCTGTTCTACTCTGATAAAAAAAAGAGCCATGCAAGTGTTGACTGCTTTCATGGCCCCTGAATCTCAGTCACCTTCGGGAGACCACCCGGGGACAATCTCTGTCCAAACCAGGATAAGCTCTAGAAAGAACATACTAAAGTTCTCCAAATCCACCTTCATCAGGGACATTTGAACACCCCAACCGAAGAACACCATCAAAACTTGAGACCACCACAGGACTTTACCTCTACATCCAAAGATGGGAAGTCCAGGCTTCTTCCACCTGTACATAATAGTGACCCAATACCTAGACAGCTGGCCTGCCTGCAAAAGAAAACAGTCAGTGAACCAATTCAGGATGAACATAACTAGCATAGCATTGAGAACACCACCTACCTATCCTCATCACCTCACTCTCAGGAAGGCCTGCTTGGCAGCCTCTATAGCCACACCAGTTCCGGAGGAATGAGTACCATATTCACTAGGAGAAGCACCAATGGGAGTAAGACACTCCATAAACACTGAGGTAAATTGACACCTAGTGAGGTAGAACCCATCCAGATGGGGCAAAAATTGCTCACCAGGCTGTCGGAGTTGGGACATCAAAATGGACATGCCAAACTTAGCACTGCACAAAGCAACACCCATGAACCCCTACCAAGCTGATTAGTCTTAGATTAATGCAAAAGCCCTCAAAACCTGTGGGTCATATCTTGCAGACTTTAAGTTATGTGAAAGAACCAGGCACGAACTGAATGAGATAAAGAACCCAAATGAAAAACCACATCTAAGGTCGGGAATATATTATGAGCAATACTTCCATCGTAGATGCGATCAACGGAGTCCATAGACTCACTTGTCACCAGCAGTGGCCGTCACCTCTCATAGAGACAGCAGATACTTGTTCGTTTGACTGCCACTGAATTATTTGTTATCAACAGTAGTTCCCCCCTGAAGTGACGGATGGCTTTGTGCCATCATAAGCCAGAGCCAGACATCAGTAGATGCGGGGGTGTCAAGAGGTGTATGTAGGGTTGCCATCTGGCCAGTAACCCACCGCCCTGTCCAGCATTTCAGCTGCAAAATATATTAGAGAAAAGGGGGCAGCAACATTTCTAAAATGGAACTTTTAATTAATATAATCATAAGACGGAAAATAAGTAGATTTTCCTAAACAAATACCCCAAATATTTTAAAAACATACACTCCGATATAGTACAAAAACGATCTTACCGGTATCCAATCATTGCAGACGAACTGTATTTTCGGCAGTCATACCTTCAATCAATGCAGACGGACTGTGTTTTCTACGGTAAGTATTCATCCAGTATTAAATTACAAATACCTGTGTATCGAACACACACCATAAACTGAACCACATTACAGAGTCATAAGTGGGCAAAAAAAGTGATGACGGGGAGTGCCAGGGACTGGAAGACTATACTGGCCCTAGGCTAGGGACCTCACCAAACCTCAGCCCAGAGATACGACCAGATGGTAGCCGTCCCCTGGTCTAACCTCGTCACAACCCTATTGCAGAATAAGTCCCGACGCGTTTCATCAGTTATTTGTTAATTGCCCCAAGAATCATCAGGGGACCAAGGCAATATGGTATAAAGATATCAGTGTTGGGATATAATCCCAAAACAGAATCAGTAATCTAAAGCAGGGTACTAGAGTTATTAAAGACCCGCTAGGGGGTTTGTATGGTGTGCAAAACACTCCACAGGTAGGTGCCAGTGAGCATATGGCCCACATATATTGCCATTTCCTTAGGTGCCGGTGAACATATGGTTCACACATTGCACCGTGTCCTAAGCAGGGACCCTGTAGGGTGTAGCGAGTCCCCCGCGCTGTTAATAGCAGTCGCCGTCTCTTACCTTAACTGTGCACTATTTGACGCTTTTACCGCCAGCACCGTCCTCATCGCATTCTGCGTCATGTCCGGTGACCTCATCGGTTTGCGCGTCAGAACCGGACATGCGCCGTAAACAATGGGAAGCCGAGAGAGGATGTGGCTGGGATGCCCAAAGTATATGGGCTCAATGACATTAGAGGAATTAAAGGAATTAGATAACCGTGGAGAATGCTATGGAGAATACTAGGTTCAAAGTAGCATCTAGAGTACCATATCCACAGATTCAATCGTACTATGTGTATTTAGATAAAAAGAGTGCGCACTGTATAGTTTATTCATTATGCATCCACAGGCTCACGGCACTAAATATAGACATTTAAGGCTAGCCTAAAAAAACAAGGAATGGAAGTTACATATATATATATATATATATATATATATATATATATATATATATAAGTGAAATCACACTTGATGGTGCAATTTACTAAATACAAATAAAGGACCAAATGAGGTCAGCCGACCTCAAATAAAGCATGGGAAATTTAGCTGCTCATTTAGGCCAATGGGGCTTGGTGTTCTGAGCCTAAAAATCCATATCACGCCTAGCGAGCGGCAATTGATGAAGTCACGTATATAGTATGTTTCGCTGGAATCTTTATCTGTGAATGTTCTACCTAGTTGAACGAACTTACAGAAACTGCATCTACCACACCTAAAACAACCTATTGTAGGGGCATTAAGCCAAGTCTTTGGTTTATCAGGTAGTATATAGTGGCTGTGTACAAAATGATCTTTGAGACTATGTTATAGGGAATATTAATTATTGATATTTTGGGATGTACCAATAATTAATATTCATAAATAGGCAAAACCCGCTTCCGCTAGTTCCGCCTATTTATGCCTATGTGCTACTCTATTGCCTTTCACACGACCTAGAAGGGACTCAAAATACACGTTAACACTGCAATAAACACTGAACACTGTATTATAAATAATAACACTGTATTTATTATTTATTAACAATACAGTACAATAAATCCTAGCTACACTACACAATCCCGTTTAACTCCAACCACGTTACTAATTACACAAAACCCACACACACATTAATAGCAGCCCTCCCCAGCCTAATCTAATTACTGTCCCTGGGAACAGAGGGGTTAAATCACAGTGCAATGCAATCAGGGGAAAACAAGGGGTTATGGCAGGGAAGGGGTTAACGGTATAGGGTTGTTCAGGGGTTGATCAAGACAGGGGTTGTGGCAGACCAGGGGTTAATGCTGGCAGGGGGAACGTTGGTGAACAGGGCAGCAGGGCTATGGTAGGCAACAGGGCAAGGGTCTGGAGCAGGGGTAGCAGGGCAGACAACCAGTAGGGCAGGGGTTAAATCTGGGTTAAATGGCAGGGATGGGTAAATGGCAGGCTCCAGGGGGTATGGGTAGGATGATTGAGTGCAGGGCAGCTGGGGTTATACAGTGCAGTACCAGGGTTAATGGCAGGGCAGGAGAAAGAAGGGGTTAATCATTGGTGGCTCAGGGGGTCAGGGTTACTCAGCCAATCCTTAGGGGTCTCCAGGGGGGTTGCTGGTTCCAGGGGAAGATCCTTCTTTGCTCGTCGTCCAGGGGATGATTCAGGGGGTCTTCAGGGGGTCTTCAGGCTGGGGAGGCACGGCTCAACTGAAGAGCGCAGCGCGATCGGGTTATTTAAACCGGTCGCGCTCGCTCCCGTGCTCCCGCGCTGCCGGCGAGCGAGCGCGCCGGCAGCTGTGTGCACGAGCGCCGGCGCGGTGCTATGACGTCACCGCGCCGACGCGCGCTGCTTCCCGGGCGGAGGATCTCTTTGATCCTCCGCCTGGGGAGCGCACTGTATCTCCGGCGTTTGTAATTACAAGCGCCGGAGGTACGCGCCATGCAGGGACAGGGAAACCTATTGTTTCCCTGTCCTGTTAATTGCCCCCAGCAGCGCTGAGGGTAATTAACAGAAGGGACAGAAGATCATATCGATCTTCTGTCCCTTTGAAGTACCTGGGACTGGACTAATTAGTCCAGTCCCATGTCTCCAGCTATCCCCAGCAGATGGCCATTGTCCATCTGCTGGGGGCTATGGGGGGGGCACCCTGGTTATTACATGTATATAGATACATGTACATAACTGGGGATCATGTACATGCATCTATATACTTCTGGAGGACATATATAAGGGGGTCATGTGTAAAGGGGCAATATATATAACAGGGGGCGTTATATAGACATGGGGCATAACAGGGGGCATTATATAACAGGGCATATTAAGGGGTATTATATAAGAAAGGGGGCATTAATATATATATATATATATATATATATATATATATATATATAGGTGCATGCAAATGGGGCTCATGCACATCTATTTATATATATATATATACCTACAGTTAGAGCCCCTGGTGGATAACCACATCCACCAGGGCTTCAGGCCTTCATGGCCATGGGGCCACAGACCCTCAATTTGGGGCCACCCATATATGCATATACATATGGGTATATGCATATATTGTAGGCGGCGCCCACACTTCCTTCTACAATCCCCCTGTTGTCGGGAACACGACATATTGAAATGGGACGGAAGTGTGGGGATACATTTGCCTCCTCAACCCCGCCCATAATGGATACCAGTTCAGGACAGACTGAAGAATGATCCGGTCCTTAGGTACTGAGACATCACCCCTCGTGGTTGCGCGACCTCTTCCCTGCCCTTCACCGTAACCCGACGTCTCCGTCCACCGATCAAACTATCCTCGTCTTCTCTCGGTCATCAGCGTCTCCCTCAGTCGTCTTTAGTTGTTCGGACTTCTGGGATGGCACACCATTGTCTCTAAGCAGCCACTACTCCCACAGTCTTCTTCAAGTGGTCGGACTTCGGGGATGGCTTCACCCTCACATCTGGGTAGTGATGGTCTTTAAGCCTCAGCTCTTCCCACTGTCGTCTTTTGTTGATTGGACTCTGGGATGGCTCTACTCGCGATCTTCAGGTGGTGTCGGTCTTCCCGTATCAGCTGCTCCCACTGCCTTCTCTTTGTCGATTAGACTCTGGGACAGCTTCACTCTTCAGTCTCTAGGCCGATCCACGTAGCACAGGTGGACTGGCCTCCTTTATCACTTTTTCCTCCCGACACTTCTTATCTTGCTTGCAGATTCTGTCTTTGAGGAAGTTCTTTCATGGACAGAAACGCAGGTCTTTACAAGGCAGGTCAGACTTTCCGGAGGGTGAGGTGATGTCCAAGTACCTAAATTCTAACTGCGGGAATAAACACCGCACTAACTGTCATTCAGTCCATCCCTTATGAACTGTACCATTCATAGGGTTGGAGTGGCAAATGTTTTACAGAAGGGACCTGTCCCTAACTTGCCCTATTCTTTTCCCACACACATACGGAAAACCACATGTAAACCCTTCCCCCCTATAGTTCTAAAATATATACAATTGTAAACAATACCCTATGGAGTTTTTGGATGGTGGCAGACCTGACCCCGCAAAGCGCCTTGGTCTACACCCCCAAAAACTCCCATGAAAATCATTAAAAAAGTCCATGCAAAAAGAAAACTCAAATAGAGTCCAAAGGCAAAATCAAATAAAGTCCATGCAAAGGAAAAATCAAATAAAGTCCACGACTTCATGATTTCACAAGGGTTACATCCTGAGCCTTGTTCTCTTCTTCTTCTCGTGAAGATCCGCCTGGTTCTGTTCTAATTTGTCCGCCAGTCTCTTGACTCTCCGGTAAACAAGGAATAGTCCCAAGTACATCACGACGACCAGAACCAGGAGGACTATCACTGGATGGATTAATAAGTTGAAGAAGGACGTGGCTTTAGGACTGTAACCAAAAAGGCTCTCCCACCACGAAACCTTGGAGTCCTTTTCCAATGCGGTGGTAATTTCGGTGATCTTGGTTCTGTCATGGGCCAACTGGATTGTGGCCTGATGTTCGGTCTCTCGAAGGTTCTTCAGGATCTCTTCTTCCAGGCTGAAGTCCAGAAGAAGATGCTTGAGTTCCTTCCCGAACCCAAGTGGTATCTTCTGGAGCCTCACAGGAGTGTCTGGGCGGATGTCCAATCTCTTCTCTGCGGTTAACGGGGTCCTTCCTTGTCATCCTCTGGGTACTTCCTTATCGTCCTATGGTATTATTCCTAGGATAGACAAAAATACCCAGCGCTCCTGAGGGATTTCTCCCCTCATGGTGCATTTAGTGGAATACTTCCATCACCAATACCCTTGACCCAGGTGTGGAGAAAGGTATTGGGCTGACCTTCATCCAACAGGACCCCTCGTTATCCTAACACAGGTGTAAGAACACCGAGCCTTCAGAGGATCCCATCCTCTGCTGCACATCCCTCTGAACCAACAGATAAGGATGGCCACCCTAATAGGTTAGGATGACCGAGGGGAGCTGTGGACGAAGAACCATCTTTTTTTCATGATGACACGGCATCCCTGTCCTACTCATGTGTTTCCAGTCTGACTTCCCCCTGTTATCCTGTGTTGTGGAGGTCAGCAATATCCGTGGCAAGAATCTTGCCTTGGCTCTACAGGACTCCACAACACAAAAACACAGGCCACACTCTGTCGTCGACCACCCAGCGTCCAATCTCAGTCAGAGCTATGCCGCCTGTCTGGACTAGAAAGTGATTGCACAGTGCAACGTCACACTGATCCGTGTGCCCATATTGCCTGTCCGCAACCCACTCCCTGTCCCGATCAGAGCATAACACAGCCCCACTGAAAACCCTGAGCAGAACAGTGCTACCTGTCTCGATCTGAGGCCCTGGCTGCTCAGAGTAATCATCACACTGCACCGTGTACCGATGTTACCTGCTCGAAAACCAACCTGTCACGGGAGGCCGGCGGCGCGCTCCCCGCTTGCAGCGCCGCCGGACCTCCGTATCCACGGAGCGAGGACGCGACAGGCGTCCTCGTCTCCATAGCAACGAGAGGCGGGGAACGTCGGGCGGGCTTCCGGATGCTGTGTGCCCGGCGTCCCCGCCCCCCTAGACACGAGCAGTGGGTGGTGCTGAGCGCTGGCCCGGCAAGCCAGCGCTCAGAGTTATTGTATATTGTATTTACTGGGTCATGTGGCGCTGGCCACGCCACATGACCAGACTGTTAGCATAATTGAGCGCTGGTCACGTTTGGCCAGCACTCATTATGCAAATGAGGTCATGTGACGCTGGCCCCGTCACATGATCCATTGGAGGGCTTTTTAAAGCAGGCTAGCTGCCCTCTCAAATTGCCTGTGATTAGTCTCCTTTGATCAGTGCTCGTGCGACCTTTTGGATTAGCTTGGATTTTGAACTTCGGATTTTGGACTTGACCTCTCTCTCGTTTCACCCCCTGGCATTGACGTTACCTCCTGTGTTTGACCCGGCTTGTTGACCTTCCACCTGCGTGTTTGTTCTGTCTGTGTTTGTCCGTCCCTTTGTTCCCTTTCCCTTCCTGCGCACTTATCCAGTGTAGGGTCCGCCTTCGTGGTTGTCCGCGGCCGCCTAGGGCCGACTGAGGCAAGTAGGCAGGGAAAGACGGAGGGGTGCAGTACAGGGCTCACCTACCCTTGTCTCCCCCACGTGACAGAATCACAGGCCTTATCTCATGGAGCAGTTGCGGGCCCTCACGGACCAGGTGCAAGGAATGGCTCAAGCTATCCAGGATCTGGCCGAGAGACTCCAACAGCAGGAGCAGCTTCAATCCGCTCCCAGTAATGGGTCCCTCCACATCTAACCCTATCGTGGAGCCCCATGTTAAGCTACCGGACCGGTTTTCGGGAGACCGGAAGACCTTCCGCTCCTTTAAGGAAAGTATAAAATTATATTTCCGCCTACGCCCCCACTCCTCGGGTTCCGAGCAGCAGCGGGTGGGAATAATTATTTCCTTGCTGCAGGGTGATCCGCAGGAGTGGGCCTTTTCGTTACCCCCTGACTCCCCAAGTTTGCTGACTGTGGACGCGTTTTTTCTGGCCTTAGGCCTATTGTATGAGGAGCCTGACTTGACCGCTGTGGCCGAGTCTCAACTCAGGGACATTCGGCAGGGTAACCGTCCAGTAGAGGACTATTGCGCGGAGTTTAGGAAGTGGTGTGTCTCTTCTGGATGGAATGACCCAGCCTTAAGAAGTCAATTCCGGGTGGGGCTGTCTGACCAACTAAAAGACCTTCTGGTATGTTATCCCACTCCTGACTCCTTAGAGGCGACTATGACCTTGGCCATTAAACTAGACCGACGGGTGAGAGAGAGGCGGAGAGAACGTTCTAGCATTCCTCAGGTGGCCGTTTTTCCTGAGATTCCTCTTCCGAGTCCATCGCCTGCCAGAATTCCGGAGGAACCCATGCAGTTAGGGGGGACCATAAGGGACCAAAGACGCCGAAAGGGAGCCTGTTTTTACTGCGGGGAGATGAACCACTGGCTCCAGCAGTGTCCCAAACTTCCACCTTCTAGGAGATCTCCGGTGGGAAGCAAGGTAACTCCGACGGTGGTAAGAAGGAAAATTTTGCTTCCTATTTCTGTTACTTATGGTCAAATTAAGGGGGAGGGTCAAGCATTTGTTGATTCAGGTTCTGCCGTTAATTTTATTAATTTTGATTTCGTACAAACTGTTGGTATTCCGCTAGTTCCTCTAAGGGAGGTAATTCAAATCATTGCCTTAGATTCCACCCCATTGAAGAATGGGCGAGTGGAATTTTGTACGCCCGAGGTGTCCCTAACGGTGGGAATTGCCCATACTGAGACCTGTTCCTTCCTTGTCCTAAGGGATTTACCTGCTGACCTTGTCTTAGGTCTGCCATGGTTACAGGACCACAACCCCGTGATCAACTGGCCTGCAGGTGAATTAGAGAAATGGGGAGGTGATTGTTCCAAATGTTGCAAATCAATATTGCAGTTAGGAGGTACTACTGAGTCTCTGATCCTGCCTGGATATATCAGAGATTTCAGGACGTATTCTCCATGTCCGAGGCTGAGTTCCTCCTCCTCACAGGCATTATGATTGTGCTATTGATATTATTGAGGGTTCCAAGTATCCTAAGGGCCGTATTTACAATCTCTCCACTCCTGAGCGGCAATCCATGAGGGATTATCTTAAGGAGAGTCTGGCCAAGGGTCATATCCGGCCTTCAGTTTCCCCCATGGGGGCCGGATTTTTCTTTGTGGGTAAGAAGGATGGAGGATTGAGGCCCTGTATTGATTAACAGGGAACTTAACAAGGTCACGGTCAAGAACAGGTATCCGCTGCCCCTTATCCCAGATTTACTAAACCAGATTCAAGGCGCCTGCTGGTTCTCTAAACTGGATTTAAAGGGAGCTTATAACCTGATTAGAATCAGGGAGGGGGATGAATGGAAGACGGCCTTCAATACCCCGGAGGGTCACTATGAGTATTTAGTAATGCCCTTTGGGCTAAGCAATGCACCCGCTGTGTTCCAGAATTTTGTCAATGACATTTTAGACCTTTTATTGGGAGGTTCATGATTGTCTACATTGATGACATCCTTATTTTTTCTGCGGATTGGGAATCTCACGTTTCTCATACCAGACAGGTGTTAGAGGTGTTACGTGAGAATAAACTATTTGTCAAAGGGGAGAAGTGTATCTTTGGCGTTCAGGAGGTGGCCTTTTTAGGATACATTTTGACCCCTTGCTCTTGCAAAATGGACCCAGTTAAGGTGCAGGCCATCCTCGATTGGGTGCGACCTTCCTCCCTTAAGGCGCTCCAACGATTTTTAGGGTTTGCCGAACTTCTATCGCAAATTTATTAAAAATTTTTCATTGGTGGTCAAACCAATTACAGATCTGACTCGAAGGAGCGGATCTAGTTAATTGGCCCTCTGCAGCTATTGAAGCCTTTGAGAAGCTAAAGCAATGTTTTACTAATGCCCCTGTGTTAATCCAGCCTGACCAGAATGAGCCCTTTATAGTTGAGGTGGATGCATCTGAGGATGGGGTAGGGGCAGTGTTGTCCCAGGGATCCTCCACCCTAACTAACCTTAAGCCATGTGCTTTTTTTTCCCGCAAGTTTTCGTCTGCTGAGAGGAACTACGATATCGGGGAATAGGGAGTTATTGGCCATTAAGTGGGCATTTGAGGAATGGCGTCACTTCCTGGAGGGGGCATTACATCGCATTGTGGTCCTCACGGATCATAAAAACCTTATGTTTCTAGAGTCTGCTAAGCGTTTGAATCCCAGACAGGCGAGGTGGGCTTTGTTTTTTACTCGTTTTGATTTTGTGTTACCTTTAGACCAGGAAGCAAGAACATTAAGGCTGACGCTCTATCCCGGAGTTTTCAGGCATATCAGCCTCCTGACGTCCTTCCTGAGCCCATCTTGCCGGCTGACATCATCGTAGCCGCTACCTCGTCTGATCTGGCATCTGAGATTTCGACAGCACAACATCTCGCTCCCACTGGTACCCCCAATGACAAATTGTTTGTGCCGGCTCATTTGCGTTTGCGGCTGCTGGGTGAGTGCCATAACTCTGTATTATGTGGACATCCTGGGATCAATGCCACCAGGGAGTTAGTCTCTAGGCAGTATTGGTGGCCATCGATTTCCAGGGATGTTCAGGCTTTCGTAACTGCATGTAATACTTGTGCCAGGTCCAGAATCCCAAGACACGACCTATGGGCGAGCTTTGTCCATTACCCATACCTAGCAGACCATGGTCGCATTTGTCCATGGACTTTATCACGGATTTACCTTGTTCTGAGGGTAAAAACGGTGATTTTGGTTGTGGTTGACAGATTTAGCAAGGATGTGTCATTTTATTCCGTTGGGTAAGTTACCTTCTGCTAAGGTTTTGGCGTCCGTCTTTTTAGACCACATAGTTAAACTGCATGGTATTCCTGAGAATATTGTTTCGGACAGGGGGGTGCAGTTTGTGTCTAAATTCTGGAGAGCTTTCTGTAAGAGGATTGAAGTATCTTTGTCTTTTTCGTCGGCCTTTCATCCGGAGACCAATGGGCAAACCGAACGTCTTAATCAGTCCGTTGAGCAGTATCTCAGATGTTATGTTGCAGATAACCAGCATATGTGGGCCAGATTCCTGTCTCTGGCCGACGTTCGCAATTAATAACCGTGTGAATTCGTCTTCTGGGTATCGCCGTTTTTCTGCAACATGGGGTTTCATCCGCGCTTTGGCTCCTTTTCTCCAGCTGTTTCGGCGGTCCCAGAGGCCAATGCTCTCTCTCAGGAACTGTGCACAGTTTGGGCACAGGTTCAGTCGAACCTGGAAAAGCCCAAAGAATTCAAAAAACTAAGGCCGATAAGAAACGTTCTAAGGGTGTGAATTTCAAGGTGGGGGACATGGTATGGTTGTCAACTAAAAATCTACGCATGAAAGTACCATCCTATAAGTTTGCGCCTCGCTTTATTGGTCCATACAGGATCACCAAGGTGATCAATCCCGGTGTCGTTTGAATTGTGTTTACCTGACTCCCTTCGTGTTCACAATGTTTTTCATATGTCTTTGCTCAAAACACTATGTTGCTTCCGCTGGTCCAGAGGAACTGTCTCCGCCTCCGGTCGAGGTGGAGGGACAAGTGGAGCACGAGATTCATAGAATCATTGACGTTAGGAAGGTCCGGAATTCCTTCCAGTACCTGGTAATTGGAAGGGATTCGGCCAGAGACAGGTCTTGGGTGCCGTTGACCAGGTGCATGCGGATTCGCTCATCCGGAAATTCTACCTGCAGCATCCTGATAAACCTGCTCCCGCTGGTAAGGTCCGGAGGCCCCTCGTGAAGGGGGGGTACTGTCACGGAGGCCGGCGGCGCGCCCCCGCTTGCAGCCGCCGCCGGACCTCCGTATCCACGGAGCGAGGACGCGACAGGCGTCCTCGTCTCCATAGCAACGAGAGCGGGAACGTCGGGCGGGCTTCCGGATGCTGTGTGCCGGCGTCCCCGCCCCTAGACACGAGCAGTGGTGGTGCTGAGCGCTGGCCCGGCAAGCAGCGCTCAGAGTATTGTATATTGTATTTACTGGTCATGTGGCGCTGGCCACGCCACATGACCAGACTTTAGCATAAATTGAGCGCTGGTCACGTTTGGCCAGCACTCATTATGCAAATGAGGTCATGTGACGCTGGCCCCGTCACATGATCCATTGGAGGGCTTTTTAAAGCAGGCTAGCTGCCCTTCAAATTGCTGTGATTGTCTCCTTTGATCAGTGCTCGTGCGACCTTTTGGATTAGCTTGGATTTTTGAACTTCGGATTTTGGACTTGACCTCTCTCTCGTTTCACCCCTGGCATTGACGTTACCTCCTGTGTTTGAACCGGCTTGTTGACCTTCCACCTGGTGTTTGTTCTGTCTGTGTTTGTCCGTCCTTTGTTCCCTTTCCCTTCCTGCGCACTTATCCAGTGTAGGGTCCGCCTTCGTGGTTGTCCGCGGCCGCCTAGGGCCGACTGAGGCAAGTAGGCAGGGAAAGACGGAGGGGTGCCAGTACAGGGCTCACCTACCCTTGTCTCCCCAGTGACACAACCTCTTCCTCAGTCCACAGTATAAGCACTGCTCTACCCACAGTAGACACCTGAGTGAACCAAAAACAGATGCGATTGGACTCATAGCAGGGAATGCAAATTACAAAAATCAGCAAAGCTGAACACACATGTAAACCAGGACTACCGCCATCAACATTAAGACATACAAACAGGTAACACAGGAACCGGACATACACAGGGAACGAACGATGTAAACAAATAGCACAGGGGTATCAAACTTCTCTAGCCTATATTGGCCATTTTGACCCTCAGCGCCTGATGAGGCATCCGCTGATGGTGACTCTTTTATGGCCAATCTACTAGTCCAACTGTACAGTTTGTTACCGGGTAGCCTACTGACACATTGCAATGACTTGCACAAGGGCAAATTCCTTGCAATGTGTCCTTCGTTCCCACACCTAAACACCTAATTGTCTTTGTGTCCTATTCTTACCTGACCTGCAGTGTTTCGCTATATGACCTAAGCCAGTACATGCAAAACACCTGATGTCCGCCCTGCATGGCTTAGGTCTGTCCACACTGCAGTCGTGCTCCCTTCTCCTATACTGTTCCATTCTCAGGACGCACTTCTCACAGTATTTCTATTACAACAAATCATTGGACTCTTTTTTTCTATCTGAACAGGCTCAAATTTAGGTATATTTGGCCTGTTACAGATATCTCCCCCCTTTTTGCCCTGAACAGCAAAATTTTTGGAGAGTCTGCCCTGTCTTACAGAAAAAGAAAGCCGGTACCAATTTTGAAAGTTACTGATGACTTGTTGCATGCCGGTCATCAAGCGAGACCTTATAGCAACCCATCATTTAGTTTGCTAGAGTCACGCAGTAGAGGCAGCCTGCTCCTTGAAGACCTTGATCTCAGCATAGACTGAGTCAACTGAATTCAAGTTCCTTTTGCCTCTGCAACTCTACCAACTGTGACTCTATTTTAGCCATTGCGTATCTCGGTCAGCAAGACTGCACATTCACTGCCAGCTGCGTCCGCAATGCCGAAACCTGCTGCACATTACTGGCACAGCACTGGCAATGAATGTCGGAGGAAATGTCTCCGCTGACTGAGAAACCCACGCAACATGCTCCGGCTTCCAAATGCTATCCTCAAATGTGTGCACAAGTTTGCTAGCATGTGGAGTCGCCTCGAATCCTTGTTCAATTACATCCGTTGTTGACACAGAGCTTGTCATAACTACAAGT